>JNEK01002006.1:0-45820 GCA_000697295.1 Mucor indicus B7402
TAGTTTTAAAAAAAAAAAAAAAAAAAAAAAAAAAAAAAAAAAAGAAAAGAAAAAATCTCTTTTTCTCCTCACACTGTCTCTCTATCACTTTCCCCACTTTTTAAAAAGCAGTCAATCCCGAGATGGCGGGTTTTTATTTTTTATTTTCTTTTTAAAGCATCCAAACGTTTTGCTAAAGCATCAAAATCATTAGGATCATCTACGGAAGGAGGTAAGTTGTTCGATTTCTTTAAAGGAGAATTTGTAGGAATATCGGGTAGATCAAATGAGCTACTACTATTCTCGTTGAAAGTAGGGTTTTGTAGTGGTGGTAAAGCCTATTTTAAATATTAAGTAAACAAAAAGATAGACTCGTTTTGCTCATTCTTACTTCCTTTTGTCCTCCTCCTTCGTCTGAGTCATTGTCTTCTTCTATCGTGTCATCTTCTTCATGCTCAATTATGTTGGATCTCCAAGGAATATCGTAAGTTCTTGCAATTTCTTCGAGATAACGTTCAACTAAATAAGAATCAGGTGCACTCACTTGTAACTTGATAACAATCTGTGCATAGTGGTGTTAAGGTATATATAAGAGTCTTTTATTTATTTTACCTTGGGGTTCACTCTTTCATCCTCATTCTCCATAGCTTGTAGCATAAACTCTTTACCAAATTTTGAAGCCAACTGATCTCTCACCTATTCTACTATTTTAGCAAGTATTAAAACACTCTTTGTTTCTTTTTTTACCAGTCCAAGCTCTTTAACTTCACCAACACGAGGTGCAGCCCAAATAATAGTGTTTACTGCTTCTTCTATACTAGGGTCACAAGTTCTATTATGAAACTGTTCGTAAATAAGTAAAGAAAGTACTAAGCTGTTACTTGTATGTCTCTAATAAACCAAAGCGAGCCAATAGTAAATCACAGTATAATTCCAAGTTTTCTAAAGCTTCAATTAAAAAGTCATCACGAATGATATGTTCTACTCTTATGCGTGCACTTTCTTCTTTTCCTTTTTCTAAAAGGGTACCAATTTCCCTTCTACTCTGTTGATTAAGCGAAGTCTTTTTCGCTTGTAACATTTTAAGTCTATTAATGGATAGTTTTAACTGAACTTTGAGTCGCGTAGAATTAAACATCTTTAGAATGAAATAAAAAGGAAAAAAAAAGAAAAAAAAAATAATAATAATAAAGAGGCACACAAAGCACAAATAATAGTCGTTTGTTGCTAAATATTTAGGCTATAAAAATTCATAGGAATAGTCTTTTTTGACAAAAGTGAAAAGGCAATTACAGAGAAAAAAAACAGCTCGTATTCTTTGACTAACATGTTATCTATTGGACTTTTGAGTTCCTTGTTCATTCTTTTTTTTTTTTTTTTTTTTTTTTTTTTTTTTTTTTTTTTTTTTTTATTGCAATCAAATAAGGATATATGATTGGCCGAATAAAGGAGTATATAACTAGAAACTCCTTTTTTTTTTATTCTTCTTTCTTTTGTAATAATGACTTCTTCATCTGGACTGAATATACGACAAAGCTTACGAGATGAAACTGATTCTGATCCCAATATTTATCTGATCAACAATAACAATAAAAATCAAATGAAAAGAACAGATGAGATCCGTTTATTCGATGGAAAGAATAGTCCTCAGAATATTTCAGTGTATGGTTTCTTACTTGGCATGGTGTGCAGTGGTGGCATTATGTTTACAATCCTAAGTGATACAAAAATACCTCAATTTGGCATCTTTTTATCAGCATTGGCTTTATTTCACTTTTTAGAATACCTTGCTACTGCTTTATTCAATGCAGAAAAATTATCATTAGACTGTAAAAGATACTACAAATAGCTCATAGTATGATTATTGACAACATCCTGTTTTAGCGTACCTTATTAACCACAGTGCTCATTATCATGCTGCCCATTTAGCAGCTTTATTAGAATTTTTAATAGAATATTACTTTTTCCCTAACTGGAAATCAAAAAACTGGTTAACTTATATTGGCTTTATTATGGTGGTGGTAGGTCAAGCATGCCGCACTATAGCTATGTTTTCAGCAAAACACAACTTTTCACATCATATTGTTGATTATAAAGAAAGAGACCATGTACTAGTACAACATGGTATTTACAGGTAACAAGAAAAAAAAAAAAGAGGCTGATAAAAAGGATAGACAATGAACACAGCTTGTTAGTATAATGCGACACCCTTCTTATTTTGGCTTTTATTGGTGGGCTGTTGGTGTTCAAGTTTTATTATTAAATCCAATTTGTTTACTACTCTTTGTTTATTGGCTACATCAATTCTTTGCTGAACGTATTGAATATGAAGAACATACATTAGAGCGTTTCTTTGGTCAAGAATGGACTAATTACAAGTCAAAAACATCAACTTTGATGCCATTTATTCACTAGAATAATAAAAAGAAATTTGATTGTTTTTAGGTAGGGTGTCTCTTTAGGGTTTTTTTTTAAACTTTTTTTTGAACACAAATATTGTGACTGCTTTTATTGTTCATCATTCTTTGGAAAAAATTCAGATATAAATAGAGGGATTTTTTTCAATTTTTTCTTTTCTTATTTCTCATTAAAAAAAAACTTTTTTTTTTATATTTTGGTAATTATGGCGTACGAAAGAAACACTCTAGAAGGTATTCGCTCTTGGCTCTTGTCAGAAGTTAGCTCTCCTGGTTGGAATGCGTCTTCAATCGCAAAAGGTCTAACAGAAGACGTAATGTCAATCATTGGAAACCACGTAAATGAGTTTGACAGTAGAATCAAGCAAGGTTTATTATTATCCATGCTTAACATGAGAAAGAGCGACTTAATGTCACTAAATATTGACATTCAAAAGGTAATTATTCTTTAACTCTTAATTTATTTTCTTTTTTTTTTTTTGCAATTTGAAATGGAAAAAAAGAGGTACAATTTGGTACTATGCAAAACTTCAATAATACTATACTGCAGCGGATCTTTTTTTTTTTCTTTGAAGAAAAAAGAAAGGCTCAATGTTTTAAGAAATACAAAAAAGGGGGGTGTTGCTAAAAAGAAAAAAAAAAAAGAGGGGGTAAGAAAAGGGTATTTACATCTAACAATAAAAACTACTTCTTTTTCTCTGTTTGAACTTATGTCTTGCTTTTACATAAATATGAGAAGGTCATGTGAATAAAGGCTGAAATGTTAATCAAACGAAATAAAGGAGTAACAGCTTTGAGTTATCTTGTCGAACCACTATACAGGCACCCACATGCACACACCGTTTTTCATTTTTTTTTAAAAAAAAAAAAAAAAAGTACATGTACAAGACAAGATTTATTGATTTTTTTTTTTTTTAAATAAAATAGGTTGTAGAAGGTTCTTTGCAAGACCCCAATCAATTTGTAGACACGATTGCTCATATTCTTGAATCCTATGCTTCAACCCAAAAGCTGGACTCTCAAATCGACACTTGGTCTGATACTTTTAAAGCTCTCTTGCAAAATGTTGGAAGTAAAAGTAAGTTTTGTTGCATGATTTTTTTTTTTTTTTCAAGTTTCTAATATCGATATAAAATAGTCTCTGAATATGGGTTCAAATTCCACACACTGGAAGATATGTTGTTGCAGGTAAATGCTCGTTCTGCCCCTGTCCATTCTTCAAGTGACTATATGAATTTCAAGCCAACGCATGTCGAACACTTCACCCTTTCTACAGACCCTAATGATATTATTGTTGCGGAACATAGACACGCTCGCTTTAAAGAGTTAGTAGAACTAGAAGAACGTTCTGAACAAGCAGAAGCTCAAGTTGCTCAAGTTGCTGCTAAAAAGAGAGCAGGTGCCGATATCAGTGGTCCATCCAAACGAGCAGCCGCTCTTTCTCCAACCTCAATTCCCCAAAATGCTTTCCAGGTCCCACCTACTCGTAATAACATACCCATAAGCCCTGGTGGTGTTGTAAGACCTCCACCTAGAAGCAACTCTATAGGATCTGTTACTGCTGCAGCTTCCTCGTCTTTGTTCAATAAAAGAGCTGCTAGACCAGCTCCTGGTGGTGGATTATTCGTGACCAAACCAAAACCTCATGCCGCTAGACCTATACAGAGATCGGCCAGTGCAACCTGTAAGTACTTTTACTTTTTTTTTTTTTTGGGTTCATTATCTAATTAGCTCTATAGTGTCTGGAAACAACTTGCCTCGTGGTTTACAGCGAGTACAAAAGACTCAAATGCTTGACTTCAATGCAGCAACCGAAATGGAACAGAGTAACGCTAATGCTATCAAGAAAGCTCAAGATAATATCATTGCCCAAAAAGAAGCCAAAAAGCAAGAAGCACTTGAAAAAAAGAGAAGAATTGCTGAAGAGAAACGTGAACGCGATGAAGCCAGAAAAGCTGAGAGAGCTGCTGCTGCAAAAGAGGCCGCTTTAGCTCGTGAAAGTAGAGAAGCTGCAAAATTGGCTCGTGAAGCTTTAAGAAATGCTGCCAGAGAAGAGGCTGTTAGAGAAGAGGGATTAACAAAGTCACCCACCTCCATTCCTACATCACCAAGAACACCTACATCACCTTTATCGCCAAAATTAAAGTATGAACATGTATTTGCTGTGTCTAATCAGCAGGAATCTCAACAACAACAACAACAGCAACAGCAACAGCAGCAAAATCCAAGTAATGCAAGAAACGAAAAGAAGACTTACTTTTAAACCATCATTTAAAAATGTTAACATGTGTATATATTATCGTTAATGTATATATGTGTGTACATAATATCTCGTTTTCATATGTTTTTATTTCATTCTTGTAATTAGCCTATATCTACCAACTCAATAAATAATAATTGACTTCAAAAAAAAAAGATTAACTCTGACTTCATTGGTGTGAATAACTATTCTTTGCTTTAATAATTCACTGTAGAAAAAATCAACTCTTGAAGTAAAAATGTATCAGTTTGTTTGTTTGAAAATACAGGGTTTTTATTCTCTTTAAAATGTACAAAGTAAAGGAAAAAAAGGATTCTATTGTCTTTTTTTAAGTTTCTATATTAATAAATAACATAACTATGATATATGCTGAAAAAGAAAAAAAAATGGTTATAATAATATGTATGTAAATAGTTTATCGCTTGGGCTTTCTGAACAAGAAGACAAAGACCATGAAAGCAAACACGTTAAAGACACAGTAACAACAAAGGATACCGAAATCTCTCCATCTGTTTTGGAAACTCCAGCCAATGTTAGCTTCGTAGTATTGGTTACCCACAGTGTAGGGACAGTAGTTACAAGAACCAGTAGCATTTTCATCCTGAACGTAACCAAGGCCACCATCCTTAAAGTAAGCAGACATGTATTGACCGCAAGTTTGTCCAGAAGGAACATTAATTTGATAATAGTCACCATCTTGACAGACAACAGGTACACTATCCATGACATTGACTACAAGACCTTCAATCACATAATGGTAAGGATCCAACCAGTACATCCAGGCACTCCAGAAGTGAGGCATTTGTGAGGGAGCTTGCATAATACCAGCAAACAAAATCAAAATGGAAGTGAAGAAAGGATTGATGACGGCAGCCATAGGAGGAGTAGCAGAGAAGGCAGCAATAGTGAAACCAAGTGATACAGAGTAGAACAAAAAGACCATAAAGTGAATATAGAAGAAACCAACACGGTCAGAAGTGTTCTCCAAACCAGCTGTCCAGTAGAAACAGAACAAGAAAATAGTAGCAAAGAAGACCAAGTAAGGAATTTCTACCAGAATACAAGAGAGTGCAAATGGAGCCCAGCCATAGTATTTACTGGCATGTTCACGACGGAACCACATTCTTTCTTGCATGAAACGAGGTTGAGCCAAAATGATCAGAGCATTAGACATCAGCAAAGTAGTAAACACAGAGAACATACGGTTTTGCATATCGGCAGGAGAGTTACCAAGCTTCCAGAAAGAGAAACCGGAAAGAAGACCAATAAAGCAAACATTAAAGAGACGACCCATGTTATAAGTAGGACAACGCCACCAAGACACATTCATACGCTTGTACACGAGCCAGAATTGTTGCCAGAAACCAAGAGAATAAGCATTGACCTTCTTCTTATGAGCACTGATACCTTTATGGATTTCTTCAAGTTCTTCTTCAAGAGCCTTAGCTTGAGGAGAGCTAGACCAGACTTCAGACCAATCCTTAGTAGCCTTGCCAGCAGTACCAGCACCAACACATTCAAGAATATATTCGGCGGGATTAGCGCTAGGAGAGCATTTGTGGCCACCATTGGACTCAAAGTATTCAATCATAGTAGAGCAGTTAGGGCCGATTTCACCACAGTAAGCAGTCTTACCACCACGAACAAGAAGCACAAGATGATCAAAGTGTTCAAAGAGAGTAGCAGAAGGTTGATGGATAGTACACAATACGGGCCAACCAGCATCAGCAAGCTTACGAATGAAACGCACAATGTTGAACGAGGATTGGGCATCAAGACCAGAAGTAGGTTCGTCCAAGAAAAGAAGCTTGGGCTTACCAACTAATTCAGTAGCAATAGTAAGACGCTTACGTTCTTCAACAGAGATACCAATACCAGCTTCAAGGTCACCAACAAGAGCATCAGCAATTCTTTCCATTTCCATGAGCTTAATAATTTGTTCAACATAGGCATCCTTTTCTTCTTTGGGAACTTCAGCAGGTTGACGGAGATAGGCAGAGAATTTGAGTGCTTCACGAACAGTAGCATTAGGATTGTGCACATCCATTTGTTCACAGTAGCCAGTAACACGACAGAAATCTTCGCCAAGAGGTTCACCATTCATATAAATACGACCAGTGATTTTACCGATGGTTTTACGTTGAGCCAAGACATCCAAAAGTGTAGTTTTACCAGCACCGGAAGAACCCATGAGGGCAGTAAGATGACCAGGTTTGACAATACCACCAATGTCATTCAAGAGTTGACGAGTACCGCCTTTGACAGGGACAACATAATCAATGTGGTGCCAGGAGAAAGTAGTACCTTCAGAGACAGCTTCCATAGTATCATCGTTTTCAGTGACAACTTGATTAAGAGCTTCAGATTCATCGAGCTGTTTAGGAGCTTTACCGGCCTTGTAAACCTTGGTGACAGAGCCTTCCTTTTGGAGATCGACGAATTCCATAGAAAGAGCAGTGAGTGCAGTGAACAAGAAGAAGAAAAGAAGCACAGCAACAAAGTCGATCCAACGTTGCCAAGTTTCATAACCATAGGCAGTATGAAGATAGTCATCACCCCAGACATAAGGCACACCAGGCGTATTACCAGCAAGGTTACAGGTTTGGTAGTAAGAGTCGGTATAAGTAGGACCAAATGGAACTGAACTAGCGCCTTCACAGGTAAACTTCAAACCATGCAATTCGTTGGAAATTAAAGCCTTGTAACCGTAAGCAAGAGGATTTATCCAGTAAATCCAGAAGAGCCATGGGTGCATCTTGACATAAGGAATTTGGTAACCACAGTAAACAAGGAAAGCAATCAACACAATAGATGAGAGTTGTGAAGCAGTGAAGAAGTTGGGTGAGATGGCACCAAAGAAACGGAAGAAACCGTTCATACACAAGTTGGTCACAACAAGGATAAGCATGAAAGCAAAGAACTATATGGGATATAATTAGAATAAGTCGCTATAAAAATAAATCGATAAAATATACATACGTTGCCAGCATGAAGTACAAGACCCATCATAAAGTAAACACAGATTTCAAAAACAATGACTTGAATAATAGCCAAAGGAATATCAGCAATGACTTGAGCAATGTAGAAAGCCGAAGGATGATATAAAGCAAAATGCTTGTGCTTTTCAAGAACACGACGACCTTGCATAAAAGCAGCCAATTCAGCTTGAGCAATCAAAGCATTGAACAAGAGAGAGAACAAGAAAGAACCGCCACGGGAGAAAGCACCAGCAGCAGAAGTAGGCATTTTGAAAAAGACTGAAGCCATGATGAGACCTTTAACAACGACACCACCATAACGAGAAACAAGAGCACCCTTATCACCATAGATGAGCTCAAATTGACGAATAGTAAGAGCCTTGACTTGTTGATAGTAGGTAGCTACAAAAGGTGACTTCTTGGGAGCATACTTTTGATGAGCATCGAGGAAAGCTTGACGGAACTTTTCATCAGGACGTTCGGCCATGATCTTGGCTTCATATTCATCACGTTCTTTCATCATGTCAGCATAGATAGTAGATTCCTTGTATGCCTTTTCAAATTGGACAGCATTGACGGGTACCTTGTTCTTGTAGCCATCACGGTATTCACGTTCATTCATGTTACAGAGACCAGTCAAGAAATCAGGAGTAGACTTACGATTAGGACAGTAAAAACCCATGTCTTCAAAGAAAGACTTGGCAGTGGCGGTAGGACCAAAGTAAATACAGCGACCTTCATCAAGAACCATGACCTTATCAAAGAGATGGAATATACTGTCAGAGGCTTGATAAAGAGTAGAGATCGTTGTTTTGTGAAGAATGTCAGTCATAATACGAAGAGAACGGACATAATCAAGAGCAGAAGCAGCATCCAAACCACGAGTAGAACAATCCCAACAATTGATAGAACTACGAGTAGTCATTTGTTCAGCAATGGAAAGACGCTTACGTTCACCACCAGAAAGACCACGAACAAAGGCATTACCGACCATAGTATTCATTTGCTTTGTAAGGCCGAGCATGTTACCAAGCATGTAGAGCACCTTATCAATGAATTCACCTTTAGATTCACCTTCGAAACGTCTACCAGGAGTCTTGTTCTTCAAAGCAAATTTAAGTGTCTGCTTAGTGGTCAAAGTAGGATAGTGGAGATCTTCTTCTTCGTTGTAACACACTTCACCACGATAGTACTTTGCGAATTCAGTAGCTTCAATACCACCATAGGAGACAGAGCCATCGATTTTCGTGTAAGAAGCGCGCATGTTAGCAATAATACGCAATAGAGTAGTACAACCAGCACCAGGACGACCAAGAACCAAAAGCATTTCACCGTCTTTACAGAAACCATCATTGTTTTTAAGGATAGTGAAATCATGACCTTGATGACGACCCCATTTCCAGAAGCGACAGAAATCACGAATCCAAGTCCAGTTGGTAGGAATAGTTTTGGCATCAGCACCAAGACCTTGAACAGTCAAGTCTTTCCAAATGACACCCATGTGCTTGGGATGAAAGCCTTGTGCTTCACCAGTCGCGTTCTGGTTACGCAAGAAATCTGTCAAGTCAAAATCGCCAGCGTCGCCCTTTTCCGCATCACCAGGAGTTCTTGATTTTTGACGTGAAATTCTGGATTGTTGAGTTAATTCTCTACGGATTTCTTCGTAGTTGGACATGGCGGCCTCGATGTTGACAGCGTTGCCGTTGACTTCACCAAAACCACCAGTGTTGGGATATTGTGCTGATTCATTATCGCTAATAGTTATTTCTTCCTTTCCATGAATTCCTTCAATAGTTGATTCATCAGAAGAATGACGTTTTTCATATTTTGAATCCATTTGCTGCTGGATTTACTTCTTTTCTAAAAAGTGAGTGTGTGTAAAAATAGAAAAGAAGTAAAGGTTAAAAAAGAAGGCAGTAAATAGAGAAGGTTTAAAAAGTTGTAAAAGATGAACGTCCTTTCTGATTTATCCTTCCCTATTTATATATTTTTTGACCAGAACCGATTTAGAAAATTTTTTTTATTAATCCGGATAAATTCATAGTGTGGCCTGAATGATTCTACCAGTTAATTAAAGAGTTAAAATTTAGGCGGTAAAACCATTTATGTGCCTTGTTACAAAAAGTGCTTTACTGACCTTTAAAAAAGAATAGCATTTTACCATCACTTCTGCATTATTAAGCTCATATTCAGGTGTACAACATATTGTCCCTATAAATACATTAAGCTCTTTAATTTAATGAAAAACTCACATTTTCATGGTATGCATAATGTCTGATAATATTGACAAAATTGAACGAAATTCATACCAATTTTGGTACAGTGGTGGAGCATATTCCGACTCAGTCACCTTTTCTCTTGTCTATCTTATCCAAGATAGCCGCACCTACTTTTTACTTTCGGTAAAAGTGTATTCTCAAACCTAAAAAAGCACGCTTTCTATTGATTAACGTGTTGTTTTGATTTACGTTCTAATCAAATGTAACTATGGTGATATCGTCGGATAACTCCACTAATACTCCGCCATCTTGAATATTCCTAAATATGTAATCTACAATCATAACATTATGTTATACCAATGCACTGTATCTAGTACACGTAAGTAACAGGAAACAAGAGAGTATAGAGATAAAGAGGATTGTTCCGCTTCATATTGATTTGTTGTAAAACACGTGCATACAATTTGTTCATTTTCCACTCCGGATGAAAATTCTACCTATCGAGTTCTTTACTCATTCCTTTGTCTCACGCCCGTACAGTAGTGAAATAAATTGCCCATATTTGTGCTTTTTTTTTTTTTTTTTTTTTTTTTGTATGTCAGAATAAAGTGTTGAGAGTATTACTATAAAGACTTGAAGACATGCGAACTACGAATAATAATACTGTTGATGGAGATATACCTTTTTTTGGGGGGTCTAAAATTATTCTTCCATAAATTTACAATTAAGCTTTTATTAAAACGGAGTGAAATCCTTTTGTTCAATAGGCAAATGTTGTCAAATCAGAAGTAAAATTCTGCTTCTCGGATCAAAGAATTCCCATTTACCATAGAAAACAAAGTGGCGGGGGAATTATTTTTTTACTGAACGCAAAACTTGAGCAACATATGCATCAATGCCCTTTTCCCATTTTCGCACTTTGCCATTCTTAATTGTGTAGACTTCTTTTTTCTTAATATTGCCTTCTTCTTCTTCTTCCTCATCTTCATCTTCATCTTCAGGTTCAAATAATTGCTTCAAGAACCAAACATCGTGACTTACAATAACTAATGTACCAGAATAGTCTTTTAATGCATCCAGAAGCATATCTACTGTACCCATATCTAAATGATTGGTAATTTCGTCAAGCACTAAAACGTGAGGTTGCTCATATAACAGTTGTGCAAATGCAAATCGATTACGCTGACCACCACTTAATGTACGAACTTTTTGTAACACGATAGGTCCAGACATACCAACAGTTCCAAAGTGGGCTCGAATGGCTTGCTCGCTTAAAGTAGGATATAAGCTTAACATATACTCTACGGGTGTAATATCCAAATCAATTTGATCGACAATATGCTGGGAGAAATAGCCAATACGCAATGAATGGTGACGATAGACTTCGCCGCTTGTTGGAACTGTTTTACCAGTTAACATGTTTAAAAGAGTAGATTTGCCACTACCATTTGCACCGATGATACCAATTCTGGAACTCATTTCAATATTCAAGGAAATAGGTTCAATAGTATTCTTTTTTTGTCCAGGATATCGGAATGAAGCATCTGTCAAACGTAAGACTGGACCATTATAGCGAAGTTCGGTCGGTTCCGGTATTTTGATAGCCTTCGTTTTAAAACCTCGCTCTACAATGATTTCTTCTCTCATAGTATCAAAATACCCAGCACGATAACTTTGCTTGAATCGTTTGCCATCTTCTGTCTTTTCCATACCCAATCTTTCAAGCTTCTTTCTGCGGGAATTAATCATACCATGTCTTTTATCGTCACCAGTAGATTTAGCTTGTTGGATATTGTGTTCGATACTTGATAATATCTTTTTTCTTTTCTTTTCTACATTCTACATATACGATAATTATTATCATTATACAAAAAATGCTATTAACATACTACTTTACGTCTAGTAATGTCTGTTTGCGAATTCGTTGTTCTTCAGTATTATTCACCCAGTCTTCAAAATTGCCTGCATGATATTTAAGTTGTTTATCTTTCAATATAATAGTTTCATCTGTAACTTGGTTCAAGAAGGCACGATCGTGAGACACAACAACAAGAGTCATATTAGCTGTTTCATTGATCAAGTATTCTTGTAGCCACAAAATAGCAGGAAGATCCAAGTGATTTGTGGGTTCATCAAGTAATAAAATATCAGGTTTCATAAACAAACTCTTGGCCAAAGCAATACGCATACGCCAACCACCAGAAAACGTCGAGATCAAATTGTTTTGTTGCTCAGGAGTGAACCCCAAACCCAACAAAATCTTTTTAGCACGACTTGCTCGCTCCTCTTGATCAATAAATCCATAGCGTTCAAATACTTCAGCGGTAATATCATTCACCATATCACTTGTCACATATGTTTGAGGGTCATGTTCGCAAAAGTCTTTGTATTCTTTTTCCACCTTGACTAATGTTAGACGGGCTTCTTTACCTCGTAATCCTGAACGTTTCGTAGCCAGTCGGTTAGCCTCGTCCAAGCGGTCTTTGATTCTAGACGCCATAATTGAAAACACCACCTTGTTCAAGTCGCTGGTTGCTTTAAGATTTGACTTGTTATCTCCAATTACCGCATGAAGTGCTATATTATCATTCTGTGAATAACTACATTCTATTAAGATACAAAAAAAGAAGTACTATACCATTATATTCTCTTACGGCAATAGTTGCTTTATGATCCGCATTTAGTACTTCTTGAAGGGGAGTAAGTGATTCTTCAAAGTCTTCTAGTTGAGCGATATGCAAAATGTTTATGTTTTGAGGTAAACCGACTAAAATATTGTCTGCCATGGAACGCATCAAGACTGATTTTCCAGCACCGTTTTGACCAACTAACCCATAACGTACACAGGCTTTCAATTTTAAATGAGCATCAACGAGAAGTTCTAAATTATTGACAGATATTTGAACACCATGCAAGTCAATATCTTTACTGAGAGTCTCTAAAGTTTCTGTATGGAAACGACTTTGTTGAGAGATTGCAACTATTGTTGGCTCTTGTTCCTCGTTTGATTTTTTTGCTTGACCTTTTTCTCTTCTACCTATACGTTTTGTTCTTTGTTGTTTCGTAATAGTTTCAACAACAGGAGACTGCTAAATAAAAAAAAAAAAAAAAAAAAGTTACTTTTTTAACATTGTGTCACGGAATAATTTTTTTTTTTTTTTTTTTTTTACTTTTTGTTCTACTACTGATTGTTGCTGCAAATCTACAGCTTTCTCCAGTAAAACAGGACGATCATTTTCTGGCTTTGATTTTGTTGAATTCATATTTGAAAACAAGGCTTTATAAAAATCGTTTCGTGCCTTATCGTTAATATTGGCGTCATGTAAATAAGTTTCAGTAACTTCTCGAATTTCTTCAGGGTCTGTCATGTCGCTCAAAACCTGCTCAATGTATTCAAGAACATCAGCATCAAGAGTAATCTTGAATTGTTGCAATTGTCCAGTAAAGTTTTTACTAGCCATTCTTTGGTGTTTGTACTGAAAGAAACTTGGAATTTTTATTTGGCGCTCTTTTATAGCACAATTTTGCTGCGGTCGAACAATTAAAAGGAAAGGTCTATTGGAGTTGCCGCAGCACAAAAAAAGAAAAAAAAAAAAAAAAAGAAACCCCTTGATATATTTATTTAAGCATTGCTGTTTCAGCCATGTCATCATCATATCTTTAAAGCCATACAAGTTAATTAATAATGATGACCAGCTGTAGATTTGTTTGCTATAAGAATGCAATTCTTTATTTTATTGGTCTAAATTAGTTTTCAAACTTTCAAACTTTAACTATGGAGATCAAATGTAGCACAAGCCTTCAAATCTGGATAAACTTTCAGATGGTTTTATTTATAAGATTGTCTTTGTAATTCAATTCGGTAAATAGGTCTGATGACTTTCATATCAACTTGAATATGAATACGAATTAGAGATAGAAAACTAATTGTCTCTATTTCACTCTGTCCGTCTCCTTTCCAATGAATATTGAATTGACTGAGAGTTGAGTTGTAATCAATCTTTGCTTTTGGAACAGACTGTTCATCTAATGTTAATGAAATCTCCAAATCATATTCCGGTATATATAGGTCAACACTCTCCTCATTTAACCCAATAACAACCGCTTCAACTGATAGCTTCTTTTCATCCGTAAAAAGGCATTGACGATAAACATAGGCTGCAATATAAAGCTTCTTACTTTCTTGCTCAACTGCACATTTTGATATCTGTGATACATTACAGTGTCTTGCAATCTTGTCAATTTCATCAAAGTTTTCACTCTCCTGCTTCTCTCCTTTCAACGAAGCACTAAGTTGACGCTGTGTATGAATAGCTGCGTAGTTATGAATAGGGTTTGTAAAAATGCTGCAGATTGAGGACCCAAATCCATAATGATGATACTTGGAGATGTCTAATCCACCTGCACTGAAATATTTACTTGGCGAAATTGATTTCCGAATCATATAGTTTAATGCACTTTGTCTTTCAGTCGAAGTCTCTTTTTCGTCAACTAGTTTAAATAAACCTTGCACTGAATTTGTCAACGACTCATTTTCAAAGTGGTCTTGAATCATAACCTATGAACAAAGTCAACATCCCAAATAAATAAATAAACATAATTTGGTCTATTACCAATTTGGACAGCTTAGGCGCATCTTGTCTGTAGAGCAATGCTTGATCAGGAAATCGACAGCATATTTTTTGTCCTACTTCCATATTTGCCAATATCAGCAATTCTTGAAGCAAAACATCGTGGTCTGTTTGATCAACACGATGAATTTCTTTTGTATATCCACTTTCTGCTAATTCAAACGTCATATATGAACGAGCCAAACTAAGGCCATTCAATTTACTAAAGCGGTTTGCTTGAATCGTTTGACAAATCTTCAGCAACTGTTTAGCTTCATTTGTCAGTTGTTTAGGTTCGACATGCTCCTTGACTTGGATAATACTTTTACCAACCCACGCGTGAAGTAATACCCCCTTGTCTGTCAAACGGCACAATACTGAGAACGCGATCTTCTCTTGTTCAAGTTCAAAACTGCAGTGTCTTTTTGTAAAATCAGAAGGTAAAATAGAAACATGACGGTCAACCAAGTCAACAGAGCAGCATCTTTCACGCGCTTCACGGTCCAGAGGAGTGTTTAGGCGAACAAAATGAGCAACATCACTGACATGAATACCAACCTCATAAATACCGTCCTCACTTGATTTTATCGAGAAAGCGCAGTCCAAATCTTTTTTTTTTTTTTTTACTTCCTTTAATCACCTTTTGATAATATACATTTAATGTACTAACTTACCGTGGTCAGATGAAGAGCTCAGGGTAAAGACATATTCCTCTGTTAAATCACGTCTGTCTCTCTTGTCATAGGGTGTCAAGTTTTGGGGAACTGCGTTGGCAGCACTCAAAACGCTATCTGAAAACTCCATATCTTTTATATGATGGTCTGCCATTAATGCAGAAGAATGAACACCTAGTTCGCCCATCCATCCAATTTCCTTGACAATTGTACCGAATGGATGTAATGATGATGCAGGCCAGCGTTGTATAGTCCCCTTTTAATAAAAAATATATCAGTAATTAAAATCAATTGCTTTGTTTCTTCTTACAACGAATATTCTATTTTTATATTCTTCATGATATTTGATAAAATCTGGCGGTGCGTGTTGTATGGGCACAGCAACTAAAGGAAGTCGTTTATCAGCAGGAATAAACCAAATTATTTTTGGGCAACGTGTATCTTTTCTATCACGACTTGTATTATCCAGTAATTTAGCATAAGGACGCTTCAAAGAGAGTGTTCTATAACAAAAGAGTAATTAAAAACAAAGCAAGAAACAAAAAAAAAAAAAAAAACGGGGCTTAGGTACCCAGAGAATAGCATATTTCTCGGCCTTTCTAAAACACAAACGACCTTTCCACAATATTGAGGTCTAAACTTTATTTTGTCCCCTAAATCAATTGTATCTTCTGGAATTGATGATAAAGAAGGCTGATGTTGGCTATTTTGCGAAATAACAGAAAGACGTCTTGTTTGACGTGCTTGTCGTTTTGTTTTCCGTTCGTTCAACATATCATCCACATTGACAAGCTCAACAGCAACTTCGTCACCATCGAATGCGCGGTTTCTATTACGGGAGCCAAAGATATAAATGGATGCACCTAGTTCTTCACACTCAACATTGGCTTCTGAACTGTCTTGCATATCTACCTTTAGTATACCAGAAAACAACACACGAGCACGAACTAATGCAGCGGCTTCTGAAACATTCAAATGAGCAGGGTAAAGTGGTTTCCTAGTAGTAGTAGCGTTTGTTGTTGTTATCGACAATGAACTTGGTTTAAGTGTATTAGGAACTATGAAAATGTTTTGTTTATTTGTTTGCTTATAATTTCATGCAATTTTCTTTACCTGACTGACTACGAGCTCTTTTTGGTGCTAATTCATTCGTGGACAATGGTGACACTAAAATCTCAACACTGTTCTCACCATCATCATCTTCCTCTTCTAGCGCCAAAAAAGAATTTGAAAATAAAGGCTTAGAAGTAATCGCCTTCTCATAAGTGTGGTTTATAGTGGACTTGGTTAGCTCGCGTTTGTTAGGTGGTTCCGAGTGTCTCCTAATTCTCTTCCAAGTGTTATTGCTCTCCACTGTATTAGCTGGTACGCCTGAAATAGAAGGAAGCCTTTTCATTTCACTAATAATATCCACCAAAGAGAGTAGAGCAGGTGAAGCATTTTTGTTTTCTTGCTCGTCTTTGTGATGCTTTGTAAAATACCGAGAATTGCTTGAGCTTTTGCGTCGAGGTTTGGTAGTATTGTCTGTCAATAAATTGCTATCACTTGCAGAAATGACAGAAGATTTTCTACGACTGGCTCGTCTTCCAGTTCGATGTTTTCTTTGTCCTGTCTCTATTATTTCTACACTCGCATCCTTATGCAAAGCTAAGGGGTGCTTCAAAGTAAAAATAACATTAAATATTTTGTCAAGTCACGTATCTATATGTCTATTTTGTTACTTGTTGCTCGTTTTGCATTTCTTCCAGCGCCTGCATTTTTAAAAAGAAAAAAAAAAGAGAAACCTAAAAAAAAAAAATGCACACACGCCATTTTTTTTTTAGAGCCGTATGTCTTCCTCCCTCCCAGAAAAGAAAAGAAAGTAGTCACAATTTTGCATAAATTTGAGTAGATCTTGCATTAAGTCGACAACATAAATATCTACATAATATGTAACAAAGATATGTGCAACAAAGTAACAAATATATAATTCTAATAAATTAATTGATGTGCTTGGACCTTTCATTCTCTATTTATAAATCTTAATTTAATATTATTCATATGAAAAAGAAACGTCTACCTTAAAGTGGACGCGCAGTGTAACCTATGCCACGTTTTCTGTTCTTCTTTTTGTAAACAGAAAAGATTAATGATGAGATAATCAAAAAGAGCTTTTTAGAAAATGTGTTTTTTTTTGCATATTTATCTCAAATATAGTAAATTTCATTGTTTATAAGAACAGTGATACTAGATTCCACAAATAGGGACTTTTTTTTTATTTGGTACAGTTAAATGATGTGGAGGCATTTCCTAATGAATTCGCTCCATGTGAACTGTTCTCTTTCGGTCATTGTGTGTGTGTGTGTATGTCTCATGATAATGCCTCTTTAGATATTTATTAGACGTCTCTCACGTGAAATAATGTAATCCTTCAACTATACATGTGAAATTATGTACAGTATAATGCTGGTAGATCTCTTCTCTTTCTCTTCATTGCTATATATATATAAGACAGCTTTTTCTCTTCTTTCTCCCCCTTTTTTTTATATTTTATTTTATTGTAAAGTGTAGAATATGAGTAACCATTCAAGTAACAACACAAGTCCTAGAGAGCTAATTGAAGGTAAACACAATTATATAAAATACTCAAGCTTACTTGTCAAATACAGCATCAAAATAACAGATTCTATAATAGTGACAGTACCCAGTCAAATAAACCCATATATACCCTCATTTTCAGCATCTTCTTTATACCCATATGTAAATACAAGCCCTATGCACGATAGTTTTTATTTAACGCCCTTAGAACAAACGTCCTTACACTATAACAACTCATACTACCAAGAAGAAACTTCACTTGATTACAAGAAGAAAGACAAGCAAAGACAGCACCCGTACCATTCTGCTCCTAAGCCTAAAAGACATAGAAAACAGCCCCATGAATTACTTACCGAAGAGCAAAAGAAAGCAAACCATATTGCTTCCGAGCAGAAAAGAAGACAAAATATAAAGACAGGCTATGACCAACTAGTTGATATTGTACCTACATTAAATCAAGGAAGTAAGAGTGAAGCAGTTATTCTTCAAAAATGTAAGTCTTTATTTGCCACTACTTATAACAAGATACTCATTATTTTAAATTAGCTGTCGACCATATCAGACAACTGATTGCTTTGAAAAACGAATTGAAAAATAAAGTTCGACATTTGCAAGATACATTAGGTGAAACGTAAGAATTCTATATATTATTATGACATTTGTTACTCATATTTTCTGCTTACAATAGTGATTTGGAAGAAGATGTAACAAAAATAATACTTATAATACAGGCCAAAATATTAACTGCTTTATATAGTCTTCTGGAGATGAACTTTTATTCTATTAATATGAAGCAAACAAATATCAGTCTACAATAAGCATTTACCACTCCGTTATAAACATAATATTATATTTATGAACACTATGAATAAAAATCAAATAATTTACACATAACATTGGCTTAAATAAGCTTTTTTTTTTTTTTTTTATTTATAAATTTGAAATGTAAAAAAGGTACTTTGTCGTTTTATTTATATTTACATATTTGTATAATTATATTAAAAATAGAATTTAAGAGGATGGGTGATACGTTTTCTGGTAACGCAAATAACGGTGATTAATGTATTGAGAAAAGGTTGATCTCCGTGTACCAATAAAGACATATCCATGTGAGGCAATTTCTGCATCAATCATTGGTATAAACAAAGAGTTGACTCTTGTACCTAAAGTGCGCATCTCTTCATCAAGTGCTTGGTTTCCTGTAACCATAGGTTCCATCGTAAGGGTGCTTTCAATAATCTCTGGGAAATCAGATAAGGTAAAGATACAAGGGAATTCATCGTAAAGGCTTTGCAGAGTGACACGAGGTTGCGGTGTATCTGTGGCCATGTAGATAAGACGCAATCGAGGGTGGTTATTTTTATCATTCCACAAAAGACACTGGTTAAGTAACGCCCTAGGGTCTTGCTTCAATTCAGATAAATGGCGTAGTTTCTCTTGATCTGCTGAGGTAGTAGGAACTTTTGTGCCCGTCAATTCAGTTGTGTTACCTTCCCTTTCTGATTTAGCGAGGAACAAGTTGGATTGTTCTAAGGTATTTTTGAGATCGATCAAGGTATCATCCATTACCGCTTTAAAATAGCCATCGCCCTGACGCAAATGAACTCCCACAAACATATCAGGTCCTCCCAGAAAGGGCAGAGTGCTTAAAGCTTGTCGCATAACAATAGGATGAGCAATACTGGTCTCTTCTCGTAAATGACCACCCAACCAAACCAATAGAGGGTCTTTCAAAGCCATGCGCTCAGTATAATGTAAAGAGCCAAAAATGATGACACCTTGTTCAGCTTCTCGTAAATCTTCCATTTCGACGCGTGCTGTGAATCGACCAAGATCGTCTTTGTTGTTGCGAGAGTCGTACATACGATAAGAGAATCGTGTATTATCATCGATGCGAAGAATATGTTGATCATCATTAGGTATACCTAGCTCACTCTCGAAATAGGAGATAGACATGTCTGTTCGCTGACGTGTGCGAATACCCAAAGCGTGGGCAGCGGCTAAATCAAAAATGGTTTCGACAGCGGTAGGTACATACTTTCGGAAATCTTTGCACATCGAATGGGATCGTCTGTCTATACCGTGGCATTCGGATAATCGACGCTCTGACATGGGAGTTGGTCGCCAAAAAACAGCTTTACCTACATTAATTTGAGGTAATAAAAGTGTTCGATTAAGTGCCTTGGCTAAAATCAAGCTGTTTATAAGTGCAAGTCGCTGATTATGTAAACCGGAATGAGGTAAAAATGTAATGTATTTCTCGTCTTGAGGTGTTTTTTTATGTGATAAGATCTCGGTTTTTGGAGACATTTTGAACCTGAACTGTACATGTATTTGCTGTGATGTTGTATAAGCGACCAAGAGCAACGTCAATGAGAGTGCTGCCAAACAAATGGCCCAGATAAATTTAGGTGAGCGTAGCATATTCTATTAGGAGGGTATCGAAAAAAAAAAAAACAAAAAAAAAAAAAAAAAAAAAAAATACCAGCCCTCTCTTGCTGGTACTTTTTTTTTTTTAGCACAAGCCCAATTAAAATTTTTTTAGATCAACTGAGCGTTGACAGTTTTTAGCCTTGGGGGATATACTATGTTTGTTTTCTATATGTAGACGCGCCGAAGGAAAGTACCAAATTTATATAAATTTGCTTTTAAAAGCTTAGTATCAAAAAAGATTTGTTTTCGATTTTCGAGTTGTTTGTTTTGCCGTCAGGACTTCATTATAACAACTCCAGTAACCTCAAAGCCCTTGGTGTAATTTTATTTTCATTCACCGTCAGTTTTTCCCTACTGTTTTTCCTGCTATTAGTGCGATTAGCTGTATAGATTGCCCGCAATAGATAACGTAAATCAAGCGTACATGCCTTGAACTTGTACCAATGTCAAAAGGAGATTTTTTGAAGAAGGAAAACGCGGCATTTAAAATCAACTATTTTGATCGGTATCGTATATCAAACATAGAGTACAAGAGAGAGTAGTATTAGTCAGTTGTAACAACGATTGCATAACTGTCTTGGGCACCATTTTAACAAACTCAACAGAATAACTTTAAAAAGCGTAGTAAATGATGTGCGTTTAAAGCATTTTTCATTGTCCATTCCAAGTCAGTGATGAGTAACAAATACAGTGAGCTGGTCTATCTACCTATATATATGTGTGTACGTAAAAAATAATAAGCCCAATGTCGTTAATTCGCTTTTATTCTAACAATAATATTTATAAAGTAGCAGACGCCTTTGATATCTTTATTTTACTACCCGTAATAATAACAGAAGTGGCGTAGTATCTCTTAATAGTAAAAGCATTAAATCAAACCAAAAATTGGGAAGGTAGTTAATACAAGGATAAAGGCTTTTGTTTATACATATACTGGATCAAGCAAGCTATTCAAGAGTGTTAAATTGGTAGATTCTAAAAGGGCCACACCTAGAATTCGCACCTATGGCAACAAAGAACTTTGGAAGACGTATACCACTCAGTTAAAGATAAGTCATAGTTTTCCTAATAGGAGAAAGTCATCCAAAAGCACAAAAGTTAGATAGGAATCTGCTCTTTTTTTTTCTCCAAAAAAGCCGTTCTTTGGCGTAGTAAAAAAAGGAACGACCCTTTTTTAAATCAGGTCCTTGTACTAAATATAGAAAGCTCGGGAAAATCAAAGAAGAGGTCGCGTTATCTCAACAAAAGAACAAGGGTGAAATTTTTATAATTAAAACTTACAAATTATGCTTCTCTCTTGGGTTACAATCTGCTTATTTAAGGCATGATGACAACAACGCGATTGACCGTCATTAGTTTATAAACCGAGAATGAGATATTGTAAAAATAGAGTGAAACAACTAAAGTTTATGCCTCACGCATTATTTATAGTATGACAAAATGTGCACTTTTATATTTTGCAATCAAACGAGTTAATGTGCGTACGTTACATGCAAATGAGAAAATTTAGAAGTCTATTTATATGTGAGTCTAATGTCATATATTAGTCAAAAAGGTGCCACTGGGAAAAAGCCGCGATTTGTGCTCCTATAATTGCTCAACATAATAACCTAATTTACGACCCTTTTAAGCGTTATAGTGAGCATAGTTCTTCAAGGCTTGAATCTACCCTATTGGTTTGTAACGTTCTTGTTTTTCTACATTTAACTTTGTTGAACTCATTTCGCTTGTCTTCTTCCAGCAACATCCCAATGTGTAGAACTCCTAAACCATTTTATCACGAAGTGAGTAAAAGGTAGAGAATTGTTATACCATGGATGGGTCTCAATTAGGTTTTTTCAAACTATTAAAACACTCTAAACCCTTATTATACCGACTAGTATCATACAAGAAATGATTTTAGGCAGTTTCCACAGATGATGAAATAATTCTACTTTTAAATCGTCTCAGACGGTATATCTGCACAAGTACATTGCGGAAACCTTGCCGACGAAGCTTCTAACATCAACTGGTATTTTCAAAAGTGTCCTTTTAGTCCATTATTAATTCTAGTAATATACTTACCCATTTAGATCAGCTGAAATTACTTGAATTGTAGGCCTTTAATTTAAGAAAGCAAAGCAATATCAACCAAAAGTATATATGCTGCGATTACTCTTACACAGGGATACCCAACATGACGTTAAGGCTCTTGAAAGCTTCCCATTTTTCTCAGTTGTCATCTCATTGCTACTCAAATCGTAATTCTTAGTCATCTCTGTACTAGAGATGACATTTGTGTAATTCTCTCTAACTGAGCTGTATACACCCTGTGAATTTCTTTTAGTATTTTCTTGAAGACAGGCGCCATAGATTCCCTCTCATATATAAACACACTTGACAAGTTATACATAATAATATATATACAAATAGAAATTCATGTAAGAGTGTTCATAATGAATGTGATACTACTTTAAATTCAGACGATGTTAATTTTTTCTCTGGACGAATTAAAATTACTTTCTGAACAATTTGCTTACCTTTTTAAGACAAAACAAATATGGAAATTAGACTAAAAAATTTCATACAAAAAGGAAACTAGTTCGGACGAATGAGATTTCAAATTTTGTGGTCAATTAATCATACTCCAAAGTATTGTTGTCAAAAAGCAACACGTATTCTGTCCACAACTTTATTCTTTTCTTTCTTCATCTTTTTACGTTTAATGTTATTACCTCTAGCACGTCAAACATTAAAAAATAAATTGAATGAAAAGCTTCAAGAACGAGGTGCTGTTTCCATTATTAAACTGTATAAAATTCGTACTTACTGATGTTTAATAGTAGA
This sequence comes from Mucor indicus B7402, assembly GCA_000697295.1. Taxonomy (NCBI): domain Eukaryota; kingdom Fungi; phylum Mucoromycota; class Mucoromycetes; order Mucorales; family Mucoraceae; genus Mucor; species Mucor indicus. The sequence goes on from JNEK01002006.1 coordinate 22,974, forward strand.
CACAAGCACATACACTGACTGTAACCAAACTGGTCGTTTAAACAAGTATTCCTACCTCTGTTAAAAATATATACAAACCAAGTGCACACGGCATTCAATTACAGATATACTAACAGACATATTTTGTACAGTTAAAAGACGAAAATTCTCTGGCAAAGATGATTATGCTACTAAACAAGCAAAGAAAAATGGTAGGTTTAGTACCGGTGCATGATCATCGTCAAGCCCCGTTGTTTGTTCATCTTGTAACAACCCTGGCCATGGAAGTTCGCGCTCCCCCTGAATGTCCAAACAATAAACCTTCCAAAGATGCTATCCTCAAGGCTGCTTATGGTGGCGATTACGAAGTTTATACTCGAAAAGTTTACCTCACAACTATACTGCGGCAGCAATATACTCCCTTCATTGAAAGAGTAAATGCTTTGTTAGATTTTATACATAATATTATTTTCAGAGCTCAACTGTTTGTAAATTTTGTAACCGTAAAAAACAAAGAAAGAATGGACCACAACCACCTCAAAGAACAAAATTTCTGGTACTCCATTTGCCAGTTTGTCATGGGTGAGAAAGATACGAACAAGAATTTCATCAGCAACTTTCTTGTATACGGGCATACGATTAATTCAAAACGGCCTTCCCATCAATTACATACAGCAGAAAAGAAGCTGTGGAAGAAAAGGTTATAGTGATTCTCTCTCTGCAGCATGCGTTACTGTTGCTACAACATAACTACCTCAATCATATAGTTGAAAATTTTAAAAGACGCTTCTTCTATTACTCATACAGTAAAATTTCTGAGATTTACACGGTACGTGTCTTAAATGATTTGGCTACTACTTGCACTAATCATCAATATTTCGCTAGGACTATGATAAGAGGGCAGTATACAATCTAATTCATGAATTTGTATGGGAAATGATGATCGATGGCGATCCTCAGTGGACTGAAGATATTGATTTTAACTATCTCAAAACCTAGAGTGGATTCATTTATGCAAGTATGTCACTCATTGAAGAATCAAATGCCTTTGCCGCCCACACCAGAAAACCTTAGTGCTAAACCCGGTGCCTTTATTTAAAAGAAAGACAGAGCTTTGCAGGCACCGATCGTAGAAGACAAAAGGTAGAGAAACTGAATGTGACTTCAAGTATCAGTATAATTGAAAGTCAAATTCCTAAAGCCAAGACAGCTGATGTTGAACGACTGACGGGGCATATTCAGCATATTTTGTCAAATTTAAAACAACTGTCTCGGTTCTATAATCATCAGTCGGCATCGTTTCGTTTTTATGACTATCAAGGCAAACAAAGATCAACGGCTGAAAGGGGAAACATTCTTCTGAATGGCGGTAAAAAATACAACAAATTGAGGTGTGAAGAAACCAACAAAAACAGAAGAAGAAAAAGGACGAGAAATAAATCCAGGAACAGTAACAGAGAGGGACATCAATCAATTCAAAGTCTTTACCAACAAAAAGAGGCAGTGTTCAAGAAATCCAAATTTTTGACGTCAAACAGAGTTCCGGTGGTCGTATTTGGAGATGGACTAAAGAACAAGAAGAGTACTCGCATGAAAGGGCAGCCATCTGGAGAGAGTGGCGTTATTCTTCGGTCTTTATATCAACGGTCAAAGCAACTAACAGCAGTCACTGTGATGATCAACGAGTATAGAACGTCGAAGGTAAAATAAGTGAGGAAGACATGAAATTTTAATTCTCACATTTAAAATAGGTTTGTTCTTCGTGTCAAAAATTGATATGAAAGACGTCAAGTTCGAAGATGGAAGGGAGTTCTTTGGGGTTCAAGATTGCAAACACTGTGGAATCCTGTGGACCGTGACATAAACGCCAGCAAAAACATGGCAAATATTGCCATATCTATTTGGAATGGTGAAAGTCGCCCTTCAGTTTTTAAACGTCAAAAAGAATCGCCGTAGAGGACACGGTATACTTTTGGTAAAACAAATGTATTTAAAGAACTAATTTCTTTCTTGTCTGAATTTTTTTCGTCTAATTTCCATTTTTGTTTGTCTAAAAAAGGTAAGCAAATTGCTCAGAAAGTAATTTTAATTCGTCCAGAAAAATAATTAACATCGTCTGAATTTAAAGTAATTATATGCGCCAGAGATAATTGCTCAATGAAAATTTACAGCTGACTTTAATTTTTTTTGCAATCAACAAAACGCGTTCCCACCCCCTCTTTTTCTTTTCTTTTCTTTTCTTTAGTCAAGTAGGAAGTACAAATGGTGCTGTAAGGAAAGTATTCTTTTTTTTAACCCTAACCCTATCCGACCGTCTCTTGTAGACTTGATCATCATTTGAAGCGAATGAGTGCATACTGGGATTACAAGGATTTGAATCTTATCAGAGTAGAAGACTATACTTCCTGGTCACTAAGGATTTCCCTCCTGAATGTGGGCCGTCCCGTTCGTGGATTTTGTAGCTATTTGTTTTGTTTTTTGCAGTCTTTTTTTTCCTATAGTTTTCTTAAATCAGGTTACAAAAAAAGCTGAGAGCGGATACTTTTCTCAGGTTGGTTTGTTTATTTACCCCCTACTGTATGTGTACTACTTGACTCTCTCTTTGGCTGTCGGAAAACCTATGTCTTGAACACTTGTTGATAAGAAATGCTTTGCTTAGACTAATAGTCACGTTACTATTAGAATCTATGGTGCTGCTGGAGTAGGCATGATTTGATACAAGTAAAGTTCACTTTGCTGTAAAGCAGGTTTTTGACCTCTAGTTTTTCCTTTGACGTTGAGGCCTTGGGGACTCCCACGCTGCCAAAACAGGTCTACGTCCTGTGGGAGATGGATCTTGAACATTGGTGCAAGTGAACTAAGATTTTGGCAATTCATTTTGAATAAATAAATGCGTTCTAACTTTGTTTTGTGCTATAATATAATCTTTTAAGGAAGGGCTCTAAGCTTCTATTTTATCATATAAAGTCCACTAACGAATATCAAAGAGCGATATAAAATAGAAACTTTTTTTTTTTCAATAAAGTAGATTAGGAGAGAGAAAAAAGGGCGTGTTGCAGTAACATGTGAAGTTCGAATCCATCCGCATCTCTGTAAAAAATTACAGTGGTTCAGATCATGTCTGAGCTGGTAAATATTTGGAGATTGAAATAAAGGCGATTGTAACAAAAGTGTTTAAGATCCGGATACTGATAAAACAAAGTTAACTGACCTAAAAGTACAGTTCTCATGCTAGGATTGAAACCACAGATGCTTCATGCACTAAAGAAGCTTTAAAGTAAGCTAGCGTTATAAACTTTATGAAAAGAAGAATGTAGACTTTCACTCAAAAACTTGCCTATCATCAAGGGCAAAAAACCACAGCTTGTTCAAATACGCTGTATAAAATTCCAAAATGAGTTCGGCAGACGACGTCACACTCATCACTCCACAGAGAAATCTCCCCTTGCACTGGCGATATTTTTTTTTAAGCAAGACCAGATTTTTGTTTTTATTTAGAACTCTTTATTTTTCTCTCCCCACTCTTATATATACAACAATGCCTGCTGTTGCTGGATCCGGTTTGACTCGTACTCTCTATAACACCATTTTCAAGAAGAACTCTGTCTTCGTTACCTCTATCTTCGCCGGTGCTCTTGCTTTCGAAGTTGTTTATGACTCAACCACCGACAAGATCTGGGATAACCTTAACAAGGGCGTAAGTATATAATTCAATAAATTTAATGTATTGCCACAACTAAAGCGATAATTAGAAACTCTGGAAGGATGTTAAAGAAAAGCTCGATTCTCAATAAATTCTTAAGCTATTCAACTAACAACTTCAACATTATAAATGGACGAGTCAACGATAAGTTGTTTTACTTCCTAATCCTCTCTACTATACACACACTTCAAAAAAAATTGTTTAGATAAATAAAATGAATCGTCTTATGTAAACAAGAGTGATTTAAACAGCATGTTTAGAAGAAAATAGACAGACTTTGTTTTTTTTTTTTTTTTTGTTTATTTTGAGTCTAAAGCAAGTCGGTCAAAGATATTTTTTGTTATAGAACGGTAATGAGCTGAGAAGGGGCTGTCAGGTTGAGAAATAACAATAGGTTTGCCAGAGTCTGATAGTGTACAAATGTCGGCATGAAGTGGCACTTCACCTAACAAAGGCACTTGAAAATCTTCGGCCATGCGTGCAGCACCATCGTGCCCAAAGATATGTGATTCGTGCTTACAATTTGGACAAATAAAAAGTGACATGTTTTGGACCATACCGAGAATCTTAAGTTAGAGTTAATAAAGCTCCCTGTCAACAAATACTATTACAGCTACTTACTGGTACGTTCACTTTCTTAAACATATTAACACCTTTTACTGCATCGATTAAAGCAATATCTTGAGGAGTAGATATGATCACAGCGCCTAATGAAGTATATTTTAGCATATATCGATTGTTTGAAAAGTGTTTGTTTTACCATTGACAACTACTTGTTGACTAATTGTGAGCTGAACATCGCCAGTTCCTGGTGGCATATCGATGACTAGTAGATCTAAGTGCCCCCAGTCAACTTGATGTAATAATTGTTGGAGCGCTTTCATTACCATTAATCCTCTCCATACGACAGGTGCATCTTCACCCACCAGGAAACCCATTGACATACACTTGACGCCATAATTTGTAAGTGGTATCAGTCTATCGCCTACTAATGCATTAATTAAAAAGCACCTATCAAAGAAACTAAAGAGATTTTATACCTGTTTCTGTCAATTCTGGCTCTCCCTTTAAGTTCATTAATTTGGGCACTGAAGGTCCAAATATATCTGCATCCAAGATACCAACTTTCTTTTTCATACCTGCTGCTGCTAATGCAATATTTACTAGTGAAAACATATCAATATACTGTTGAACTTATTTTCACTATTTTGAAACAAACTTACCAGCTGTTGTAGATTTACCAACACCACCTTTACCTGAAGCAACAACAACGACATTCTTTACGCCAGCAATGGGCATTTTCTTAGGCAAGCCGCGTTGTGCTCGAGGAATGGTGGGAGCAGGTTTATGTCGTGGTAACCCCTGAACAAAAAAAAAAAAATAGGAGTCAATACAAACGAATCATTTTGAATTCACATTTATAAAGTACAAGTGGATTTTCATGAAGTAAAGCTCGACAAGTTGAGAAGGATCGTCTCGAAATTGAAAGCATTATTATGACAGGTTTGAAAAAAAAAAAAAAAAAAGTTTTATTTACCAGAAGATGGGAAAAGAAAAAAAAAATCGGAGCCCAAATGAATGTTCTCCACGATTTCATGCATGTACCCATTCAGCAATGTAAGAAAAGTTTTGAAATTGACCTTGTTCTTGACGATTCAAGTTTGAAGCTATCGGCGTTAGTGCAGGAGCCTCATTAGTAAACTCTTCATCAAAATTTGAGGTATCCAGACGATCTTTTAGAGAAGGATAGAACGGTGGAGGCACACGTTTTGCGAGCATATCTTCCCAATTGACATTTCGAAAAAAAGGATGACGCTTTATGGGCAGAGCATCATCCGGCCCTCCTCCCAGACGGCGGTTTGGGTTACGTTGAAGTAATTGTTGGCAAATTGAAACAGAATCACTTGACATATTGAGCGGGTACAGGATATCATCTTCCAGGATGGCGTCAAAGATTTCGTCTTCGTCTTCGCCTCGGAAAGGAGACTGACCTAGTAGCATTTCATAAACTAAAACACCAAATGCCCACCAATCAACAGCACGGCCGTATTGTTGCTCGCGCAGTATCTCGGGAGCCATAAACTCAGGAGTGCCACAAAATGTACCTGTACTTTGTCCATAGCTCATATTTTCCTTGCATAAACCATAGTCTGCTATCTTGATATGACCATCCAGTCCTAGCATGATGTTATCAAGTTTGAGGTCGCGGTAGATAATATGTTGACTGTGAAAGTATTCAAGTGCTAGCAAAACTTCACATGCGTAAAACTTGGCACGTTTTTCAGAGAACTGACCGCGCTGAATGTGCCACATTAGATCACCACCACTCACATATTCCATCACAAAGTAAACACGGGATTCGGTTTGAAACGTGGAATGAAGGTTGATCAAAAACGGGTGGCGTGCACGATTGGCTGCTTGGAATATTCGTTTTTCGGAACGCACACTATATGTAATATAACAAGACATGAGCAAATCCATCGCTGTTATCACATGTATACATACAAAAGACCTTACCTCTCAATTTCTTCATTATCTATAATGAATCTTTTTTTTAGCATCTTGATGGCGTATAGCTTGGAATCGTATTTGTCCTCGGCTAACATAACTTTACCAAAGTTACCCTTTCCAAGAACAGCCAAGAAACTAAAATCTTCAAGAGCTACTTTTCGTTTGGGTCGTTGTTGTGAAAGTTCGGAGGGTCGTACATACGGCTTCTGATGAGCATCAGTAGGATAGTTAGGGTTAGACGGAGTAGGCAGGTAAGGACTCTGATGCTGCTGGTATATGGACTGCTGTTCTTGTTGCTGTTTATATCTAGGGCCTATGATTGGATAAGGCTGACCAGGTCGCATGAGTGGTGGTGTTACTTGTGGAGGATATATTTGCTGTGGACGTTGTTGTTGCTGAGATGGATAAATGAATTGAGGAGGAATGCTTTGTGGCATGAAGTATTGCTGGGGAGGTCGTACTTGCTGTGGTGGACTAGTGCGTTGCTGAGGATAATATGTTCTGTTGGGTTGTGGCATGCTTATTGGAGGTGTTGACGATGGTATGTAATATCCTTGTTGATGCTGCTGCTGAGGAGATGACTGAGGACGTTGTTGTTGATGAGTGTAGGTGATAGGCTTATGAACAGGTAATTGAGGTGATGCTTGTAATTGACTTTTTTGAGGTTGATGTTGATTATTATAAGCAGTTGGTGGTGTTTTTGGTACTATTAAGGGGCTTTTTTTAGGTGTTTGTGGCGATTCAGGCGTTAAAGTAATGCTAGAAGAAAATCTGGAGTTGAGACTATCATCAACAGGCAAAGGCGGAAGAGGATTCTCCAGAGGCCCGTTTTCCTGTTTGGATGAGCGACGGCGATCAGATTTTTCCCTTGGTGGTCTATTGTTAGCAGCAACGATTTCTGCAAGCATTTGATTCGCCATCTCCATGCTGAGACCGCAGAAGTCTGGCACTTTGGGCACACAAGCGGTATGGGCTGTGATTTCGCATTCCATGCATTTTTTGGAACTGCTAGAACCCAAGGGAAGCATATAGCCACAATGACAGCACCAGTTAGCACCGATATTGGTGATTGGCTCAAAACGATGAGGTATTTTGTGGTTGAGCCTTTCTTCGTCTTTACCCTAATTTTATAAAAATTAGTATCTCTATGTTTCCCAAATCATGTAATAAAAGCACATACAGTATTCTGTGAGTTTGCAACACAATTGATTACCACTCTATTTGCGCATTTCTTGTGACAGGTGTACTCACAATCCTCACATTGAAGTCCACTATTAACAAAGAATTCTTCGCAAAGTGCACATTTCATAACGTTATAAAACCTCTTTTCGACAAACTGATGACCATTGACTTCAAGCACTTCTTCACGTCGTTGACGTACTGCACCGGCTCGACCGAGTTTATCTACAGGACGACGATTTCCATCCACACGCAAAAAGTTTAATCTAAGGGCTAATTTACCTACTGGTTCAACGTCAAACCAAGCTTCAATTCCGTTTTCATTTTGAGGAAGCTCAGGAAGTGACATGGCACCACTGTCCTCCAGGGTAGCAATAGGGCGGCCATCTTGGTTGTGTTGGATCTCCTTCGCATCTTCAGCGTGCATCCACTGCGGCGCTTTACGTTTTCGTAGTGCTTCGCTAATATCCGTTATTTTCAACCAAAAGATACCAATCGGTAATGATTTATCGGTGGACTGGTCATAAATGCTAATTTCGATTTCAGAGGCTTTGCTCACGTGTGTTTCACATAGCTCATTCCATTTATCATTACGCGCTGATCTTGATCGAAACGCTATTTGACCATCCACTTTAACGAGTACTACGGTGTCTGGTATGCGAATTAAGCGCGTTGGCGCGTGTAGTAGCTCTGTAGCTTCTAAAATCTCAAGCTGAAGTTTACCTGTTACAGGTCGACGTAAACCCGGTGCTAAACGAGCGGCTGGAGATACTTCCAATTCTACACAATAACAATAAATATTTATACTGGTACAATTATTGATTTTACCATAATCGTCCTCATCTCCGCCTTCACCAATGTAGAGGCTTTTATATTTTTTTACAGCAGCTTTTAGCAAATTAGATTTTTCCTGGCTTTCCAAGAGTTGGTTTTGTACCTCAAACCGATTTTTTCGATCTGAAGAAGGATACCTATCCATAGCATCCAACATGCCCTTTATACCTTTAAAGACAGTCTTTTCCACATCCAATTTATACTCCAATTCATGTAATTTAAGTGAAACTTTTGATTTATTATAAGGAGTTTCTGACATTAATAAATCCAAATTTGAGTATTTTTTGTTATTGATTTGAGTGGGACTTGTGTTGATAAGTTGTAATCGATTCAATTCTGCAGTGAAATAATCAATGTAACGCTGATACTCTTTAATTTGAGTTTCACAGTCAGAAATAACATTTTTATCTTTTAATAAAGGTCGCATTTGTATGAATTTGTCCCTCATAATCCTATTATGCTCTATTTTGGCTTCTAACTCTGAGATCTATTAAAGTGTGAGGTTCATTCTTTTAAGAGCTTAAATATAACTTGTCTTACAGTCATGTTGGTGTTTTTTTTTTTTTTTTTCACAATTATTAAGCAAGTAAGATGGTAATGTTCAGTCGATTAAAAGGAAAAAGTAAATTTTTTGCATGACTTGAACTCCTTTTGAAATACGACGTGGTTACTTTTTTAATTCAACAGGCTACTGTGATCTACTTTGTCCTAATTAGGATTCCTATTTAGACTTGTTTTCAATAACCTTATTTAATATGCTGCCTTCACAGCTAATGACATTATTGACAAAGTTTAATGAAGAAGAATGAAAGAGTATCCAATTGGCCAACAAATCTATGTATACAACAATAAACACTTCTAATACGCTGTATACTATTTATTCATTAATTAATTGATTGATTAATAGTAATATGTGGTAGAATTGTAAGAGAAGTCATTATCGGCTAACGAAGGCCTTCGCTCGATGGGCAGCTTGAACATATAATACTAATTGTACCAACCATCCAAGAAATAAAATCCAAGCAAAAGCATCTGCTACTTTGAATATAGTACAAGCTGTATCCATTTTAGTCACCCATGGATAGGTGTTAGGGTCATTATATATCGTTTTCCATTCCATATAATTTGTCCAAGCGCATGATAAAGCCGCGCCATCTGTCATCACATCAGCACCTGGAAGAGTAGGTGTTAAAGCCGCTAAAAGTAAAGCTGCTGTAAAGAATAAAACGCTGCCTCTCATTGTTTTTGAGGGCAACCAAGCCTTATAATTAGGACTAAAATCAAATGCTAAAATGATACTGTATATAAACGCAGATATAGTGGGTATAAACATGTAAACAAATGTCGCTGGGTATGCAAATGTCTCAAAGCTTCCTGTAGTTAAAAAATATTAGTATTTTCTATGGTTCGAGATAACACTTTAAGACTTGCCAAAACCAGAAATTGCTGCACCGTTGTGAATGAAATTTCTTATATTTACAGCCACTCCAATCAATAAGCTTGATGTCAAAACACCTATAAGTGTATTCCATAAGTGTATTACTTGTATTTTATTCAACGTTTTCATTCTTATAGACAACAAAATATCGAATAGGAGAAAAAAGGGGAGAAATTACAAAAAAGAGAAACCGGATTTTCAATTTTAAATTACACTTCTTATATTGATCTTCACCAAGATTTTTCGTCTGAAATTTACTCTTGCATTCGTAAATGATAAGACACACTCTCTAAGATCCTTTTCTAGTAAATTTGGCTCATGATGCATATTGGTTTGGCTTCCTTGACTAATCGCAAATGTTGGCATATCCTTATTATTGTGCAGTAGTGCTTTACGCAGAAAATGAGCAAAACATACTCCTTTTGCATCTTTGTGCTGAACCGGCTACTTAGCTCAACCAATTTAGGCTGTTTTTACGAGAGGAAGATATGCGACATTGCTATAAAAAAATATCAAAAGTTAAAATGGCTAATCATTACGTTAATTTCGTAAAGTACTAGGTATACCTAATTGCTCCAGTTGTCTTTTCAAAAAAGAAATAAAATAGAAAGTTAATTCATTCAACACCGTCATTTTGAAGCGATGTACATTTAATAAAGTGTTGTGAGCTAATTAGCGTATGAGATTGCTAATGTGTATTATTGGCTAAACATTAATATAGACTTGCTCTAACACATTCTACTAGCTTCTGCAGATTAAATCAACCAAATAAAACAGTAATTTCTGCATGTTCGAAGAATCAACTAAAAAAAAATACTCCATCTATTATTAGCAAAGTGCCAGATCTTGGACAATTCATTCCGCGGATGCTGCTTGCATTTTCTGCTGCTAGCTTTTAACGTGCACCTATTTTCACATGTATGGATTTTGACGAGTAGATCTTGACGTGCGGTTTTTGACGGGTACATTCAGTACCTAAAATTCACAATACCTATCGCCTGTCTAACAAAATGAAAGTCGTACGTTCATGGCCCTCTCATTGCACAAATGTATTTGAACTTATATAGACTTAATTTGTGCTCATCTTTTCGTTCCCGAAAAAGAAAACTGGCATCAAGTCAGTCAGGCGGAGAGGTCTTTATGCGGTAACTAATTTGCCAGTCCACTAGACCCTTTTTCTTATTTACACACCTTAAATCAATGTAGGGTGGCTAGAGGAGTTCTTCTTGAACTAGTGACTTTCAAAAAATTTTCTGCTGTTCCAGTCACAAAAAAAAAAAAAAAAAAAAAAAAAAAAAAAAAAAACGAATACACCAACTGCCAAAAAAAATTTTTTTCTTTTCTCCTTATTTTCACTTCTCCACATTAGAAAGAATGGGTTCTAACAAAGTACAAAAAAAGACTAACACCAAAAACACCAAAGTTACCAAGAAAACCTCTAAAGAATCCAGCTCCAGCTCCAGCTCTAGCAGTTCCAGCAGTTCCAGCAGCTCCAGCAGCTCCAGCAGCAGTTCTGAATCTGAATCTGAATCTTCTTCCGATGAAGAAGAAGTAAAGAAGGAAGAATCCAAGAGCTCTTCTTCCTCTTCTAGTGAATCTTCCTCCTCTGACGAAGAAGAAGAACAAAAGACTGAAGAAAAGAAAGAATCCTCCTCCTCCTCCTCCTCTTCTGACAGCGAGTCCTCCTCCTCTGACAGCTCCTCTGACGAAGAAGAAGAACAAAAGACTGAAGAAAAGAAAGAATCCTCCTCCTCATCTTCCTCATCCTCCTCTGAAAGCTCTGACTCTGACAGCTCCTCCGACGAAGAAGAAAAGGCTGAAGAAAAGGTTGAGGAAAAGACTGAAGAATCCTCCTCCTCTTCTGATAGTTCCTCTTCTGAAAGCTCTGATTCCGAAAGCTCTTCTGATGAAGAAGAAGAAAAGAAGGAAGAAAAGAAAGAAGAATCCTCCTCCTCTGACAGCTCCTCCTCTGACAGCTCTTCTGATGAAGAAGAAAAGAAAGAAGACAAGATGGATGTCGACAAAGAGTCCTCTTCTGACAGTTCATCTTCTGACAGTTCATCTTCTGATAGCTCCTCTTCTGACAGTTCTGACTCTGATGATAGCTCTTCCTCTGACGAAGAAGAAGAAAAGAAGGAAGATAAGATGGATGTTGATGTTAGCAAAAAGAGAAAAGCTGAGTCTGAACCCGAACAACCTGCTAAGCATCAAAAGACTGAAGAAGGTCAAGTATTTACTCTTTGGTGTGGTGGTATCAGTTGGGAAGCTACTGATAAGGATGTCCGTGAGTACTTTGGTGAATGTGGTGAAATTGCTGATGTTAGAATTCGTATTGACTCTGAAACTGGTAAGAACAAGGGCTTCTGTCATGTTGATTTCGTTACACAAGCTGGTCGCGATGCTGCTCTCGCTTTAGAAAATCCTGAATTTATGGGCCGTCGTATTCGTATGGATAGTGCTGATGGAAACACTCGTCAAAAGAAGAAGGATGAAAACTACAGCTCTAAGTCTAACAAGGTGTTTGTTGCCAATCTTAACCGTGACTATACTGAAGATCAACATAGAGAAGCCCTTCAAAAGGCTTTTAGTGAATTTGGTACCATTCAGGGTGATATTAGACTTCCCTATCACAGAGATACTGGTAACATGAAGGGTATTGCTTACATTACTTTTGAAACTCCTGAAGAAGCTGAAGCTGCTGTTACTGGTATGAACGGTGTTGTTCTTAACGAACGCCCTCTTCGTACTGATTTCTCTGGCTCTGACGACCGTGAACGCATTGCTAACCGTGGTCCTCGTGGTGGCCGTGGTGGCCGTGGTGGCCGTGGTGGTCGTGGTGGTTTCAACAAATTCTAAAAACCTGTGTATTTTTAATTTTAATCCCCTAATTATTTGTACACTCACGCAACGCCTTCCTAATCTTCATACTCATTTTTGTGTTGTTTTTCATTTAGAGAATTATTATTATTTTTTTTTTGTTATTTAAAATAAAAGAAAAAATAAGCATTTTTGTTTATTTTCAAGTTAATTGAAGATTTACGGATTAAAATGTTTCTGAACAAAAAACTGAAACAATAAATTAGAGTATGGAAGGACAATGCAGTGATAGCCTATAAATACTCCATCTACTGTGATTGTTCTACTACCACGACTTTCTACTGTAACCACTGTGGAATCCAGGGAAAGAAATCAAATATGGGATACTGGTTTACTATGTGGGATAAATGCTCCATGACAAGAAGGCATTTTCTTAGTCACGTTCGTCATGAATTTCATTTTTTAGCTCTTTTACATGTAGATCTCTTCTTTTTATTAGCCCAAATCGTTTCATTAGTTCTATTCTCGAAGCGAAAAAGCGCGTTTTTTTTTTTTTTTTTTTTTTTTTTTTTGCTGTGCTCGCTGATCTTTAGTTTTATGCAGAGACTGAATAGCTGGCTAGGATGTTTGCTTTCGTGACGTTTTTGGCCTTTAAAACACCAAAGATTTTACAAAAAGATTTTCCTTATTAAAACGTCGTGTTATGACAGTTTTACTTTAAAAACTAAGAAATATAGATTTCTGGCTCTTGAAATAAGGTTCTCTCAATCATCTGCATTTCTACTTTCAACGTACATGGTCCAATTTCTGATGCACAGTACTTATTGTCTAATTTTAGACTATAAAAAACTGTATTCCATTTTACTCTCATAAGCTATTTCATCACATTTTGGTTCCTGAGTCACGCAGCACTTCCATCAAAAAAAGGAAATGGCGGTGTATGAAACTCTTCTATACTTCGTCACTAATAAAATTTGGCGTATTCCTTCCAAGTACACTTGTTGAAGAGGTCACGTGCTTTTATTTTTAAAAACATGAAGTTGTTGCAGGGAGAAAAGGAAGGCATCTTATCATTTATTTAGTATCCTTGATAATCATTTAATAAAATCCTTAAACCTTTTTGAGGTAGCCAAGCCGATGCATAATTTAATTCAGATGTTTTCTTTCTTATTATACGATGCTTGTATAAATCAGTCTTATTGGTGGTATATGAGTGCGGTTTGTTTGCTTCTTTACGCGGCTTTGTATTAAGGTCTTGAATTGTTCCGTGAGCCTGCTCAAGCATATAGGTATATTCCTTCATCCTTTCTACTACGTCATTTACATTTCCTTGATGCTGCTTTTGATACTTTGCTATTGTAGTGAGTCTACATTTTAGCTTTCCAGTTTCGTTCACAACCTGTAAATAATAATCGTATGAGTATGTATTCGTACTCATGCATAATATTGTTTACAGTGATTAAATTTGTGTGAATATGTCTCATCGCCCGCGTTGCATACACATCCGATTCTTTTTGTTTATGAACTGCTTTCTCAAGCAATACTTGCAAATTCACGTTAACTTCTTGAGTGGCTGTTAGTCTTTTTTCTATTTCGTCTAATGTACGTTAATAAGTTGATTGTCGAGTAATATTATTTGCTTACAAACTCTGTCTTTTGAATGGTTCTATTAGTTAAAAATTATGTTAATAAGCTGTTTTTTGCTGATAACGCTTATTTTTACTAAATAAAGCTCCATCCCGTTCATTTGCCTTGCCAAACCATTCATTTCTGATTTAAAGCGGACGATGTCTTCCCTAACTTGACTAATTTCTTTTGATATCTGGTTTCTTTCATAAGAACTAATCGCATAATCACTTTCGCTTTGTATTAATGAGTGTAACTGGATAAGGGCCCAATTAGAATTAAGTCTCCTGTGTACTCCTTTCATCCATACCTTTGAATGAGGGTCTATATTTTCGGTGTACATTATATCGAAGGTTTGAAGGTTTGAATCTGTAATGATGTGATTGGTTAAAATCCAATTATGCAAAATATAAAATAAAGGAGCTTCAGGAGTGAGAGCAAAAAGAAGAAAAATAAAATAAAATTTATATATTACAGTACCTGTTTCTTTTTTCATTGCACCACTATTACAATGACATGATTTTGGAATCACTCAGAGATAAAATAGATAGAATGATGTACACAAAAAAAAAAAAAAAAAAAAAAAAAAAAAAAAAAAAAAAAAAAAAAAAAAAAAAAAAAAAAAAAAAGTCGTGTGTAGAAAATTAATTAAAATGAGTGAAAGAAAAAAATAAAAAAAAAAAAAAAAGAGAGAAAAAGGACAGGCTATAATTTTTAAAAGGAAAGGAGAAAGTAGATGCATTTTAGTTCGTTCAGTCGCTTTTATTCCTGAAGTCACTAATTCCTAGTTTGAATTTAAGGCGATCGTCAATAATAAACAGACCACCAGTTATTCCTATTGTGTGTGTGTATTGTATATACATATACACACTCCTAAAAATATATAAACCATGCACATTATGTCAAATGATTTAATATAATAATAAATATCATCACCTGTTGAAAATTCCACGTTTATTTGTATAACCTATGTCAACTATTATTAGCCTCCTTGTCTTGAATTTATATTGGATATTTCCGGTGTATGATCATAAATTTACCAACCCATATCGTTCATTATTTTGAAGAGACATATGTACCATAACTTTAAAATAACATAAATAGGCTGAACATAAAATATGACAGGGTATCATAGCAACGAGTAAAAGTAATAAGATCATGACGATGAAGGTTCTTTGGCAAAATAAAATGGATGTGTGATCATTATCAAGTACTCGCACATTTTTGCTGGTGATCGTAAGCTGGGTTTATATCATTATACATATACTATTAGCTGCCGATAGAAAGATAATGCTAACTTTGAAGAACGTATCAAAGTTTTTTCGAAATTGTACTAAGTATGCAAGTGTGATTCCTAGGAATACCAATTGTACGTACTTATAGGTAACACCGCTAGGTGTCAACACACATTAAAAACGGTATTACATGAAATTCATATTTTATTGTTATTTAACAGGATGAATTTAGTTGGTCAAAGCAACACATTCAATCTCAACATCAACATCCAAAGGAAGGCGAGCAACTTGAACAGCAGAACGGGCAGGTTGATGGTCAGGGAAGAACTAATAAACAAATACACATATAAATCAAACCCCGATCAGCCTTTTATTTTTACTTGAATACTTACTGTAGCATAAACAGCGTTCATAGCAGCAAAGTCGTTCATGTCTTTAAGAAAAACAGTGGTCTTAACAACCTTATCAAGGCTGCTTCCGGCAGCCTTGAGAACTTCAGTGAGGTTAAGGAAAACTTGCTTGGTTTGTTCTTCAATTGCTCCTTCGACTACTTTGCCTATTACAAATATAAACAAACATAAGCGACTCAGCATTATGCTTAGCATTGAAATATCCTTCTTTCTTACCAGTAGCAGGATTAATAGCAACTTGACCTGAAGTATAAACGAAACCATTGGCTTTGATGGCTTGAGCTATAATAAAACTGAAATCAGTACGCGTTTTACTTTTGTCGGTTAATAATAGTAATACCATAAGGACCAACAGCCTTGGGAGCAGAATCAGTATCTACATTAACTGTCATTAAAAGCGCACAACTTGAAATTAGACAGCTTAATACTTACGAACACGAGACAAAGACATTGTATAAGATTTAGACAGAAAGAACAGCTTAAAAACTAAAAACAGATTGGCGTGTGTATTTAGAGTAGATGAGTCTAAAGGAGATGAAGTAATTTGATTGGTTGATAAACCTTGCTGAAATCCTATTTGTTAAATTTTAAGGACTGTCAAAATAACCTATACATTAAACAAGAATACATGGACACTGCCCATACGCGTACGCTAATAGTATATTGAGAGAGAGAAGGTATATATCATGTAGTTTTTTTATTTTAATTAATATATATATATATATATAGAGTAATACATCGTCTTCTTACGCCCAAATTTTAAGGTAGCTATCCCAACTTCCAGTACACAGAGCCATACCATCTTTGGACACACCTAAGCAAGACACTCTATTTTCATGTGCTGTCAATGTGCCAATATGTTCACCTTTTAGTGTATCCCAAACATGACTGCTAGAATCATCATAACCAGCAAACAATAGTCTCCCAGAAGCAGAAAAAGCGATTGAAGTAATACCATATAAAATATTTCTATCTGAATACGAATTCAGTTCACGGTCAGCGCGAAGATCAAATAGGCGACAACTACCATCGTCAGAGCCTGTACCTATCGCTGTTCCACTAGGAAAGAATCTATGACATCATTGTTAAAAGGCAGTTTCTTCAAGAGCTATGTAGATTTTTTGCTTACTGGACAGAATTAATATCGCTTTCGTGACCCATGAATGTTTGGACACAGGTTTTAGTTCTTATATCCCAAATCTTTGCCGTTGAATCACAGGCGCCTGACACAAATAAGTTTTGATCTGTTGGGTGTAAAGAAACGCTCATGACATCGCCTTGATGATCCACAAATTCATGAGTTTTAACGCCAGCATCAATATCCCATAAAAAGCAAGTCATATCACCAGAACTTGTCAGTATACGACGATCATCAAGGAACCGACAGCAGCTCAAATAACCAACATGAGCGGACAGCTCTCGAGCAGGGCGTACAGGACCATCCCGAGAGTTTAAGTTATAGATTGAGCAAATATTATCTAAACCACCGCAAGCGACGAACTGACCAGAAGGAGAATAGGCAGCCGTCATAACCCAAGAGGAACGAAGGGGTATAGCATGTAATTTATTTGTTGTATAAGCATTCCAAATAATGAGTTTGCCGTCTTGTGAAGCAGATACAAGATGTTGATTATCAGTAGACCAATGCATAGCATAGATCTTTGCCAAATGCCCCTTCAAGTTACGACGCACCTTCATAACAAGTCGAGGCAAAGATTCAACTTTTTTAGCCATTTCTTTTACTATAATTTCGGGAGAGAAAAAATTAATATTGTTATGCATATTGTCACTATTCTGTGTATGTACATGTTGTATCAGCCAAAGCTTCTTTCCTTTGTTTGATTCTTTCTTTCAACATATCAGCATCTTTACGAGCAGCAGTAATTCTTTCCGTGATATCGTCCTGGTTTTGCATGTTTTTTAACCGAGATTTATGTTGATGATCTATATTGAAATGTCGAGATTTTCTTTCAGAAAAAAAAAAAAAAAAAAATTGAGTAGAAAAAAAAATGCAAGTAGTCTAATGAAAAAAAAAAAAAAGCCATTTTTAATTTTGTCAAGGTAACACCAAGGAACCACCATTCAATTAAATTATAAAAGACCGCCTTAACCCTTTTTACCTTCTTGTTGTCAACCTGGTAGCCATGGTAACTGGCACACAAAAAAAGTGCAAAAAAATTTATACATCAAATTGCACATTTTTTACCGACAGTACGCTCATACTTGGGGTTGTATCATCCAATCATATTTACCGACTATCCAAGAAGCGCTGATTCTTTCAAACTAAATTAGGAAGGGGATCATACTCCACTTGTAAATTTATATTCAGACGAAGATCAGTTTAATTTGGATAGTTTAGCAGAACCTGAAGAGATAAAAGTAGAATTTCCCCTGGATAAACGATTGATAGTCATTGTAGTCCAAACATGGTACAACTAAAATTAAAATTGATTTAAGAACGTTTATTTTATTGCACTGTATTACCCAGGTCAGATCAAGAAATGGGTTGAGAGCTGAAAAAGAAGACACTTCGATTAGACAAAAGAAAACAGGAACATAATAGCAAGCATCAGATTAAGAACTACTACATAGCCAAGCTATCAGATCAGTACCTAGAAGGAGGCTCCAGGGACCTTGAGAAGAAACTTAATATCGGAGGAGTATAAGACTTAATGTTGCTCATCGAATTTTCCAGGCAGAGAAAGCCTAGGTGACCGAATTGAGAAAGTTTAAGTGTCTCGGATCATTCCAATACGGTTCTAGTTAAGCACCGAATACAGCACGAGGACGCTTAAAAATTTCTGTCGGGTGTCGGTTAGATAATTAGAATGGAATTGTTCACAGCTAACCTAGCTTATACACGAGTTGGTCTTGGAGTTAATTTTTAAAATGCTTTTGGTTGGTCTGAACAAGAGCTTGAGAATCAATCATTTCTATAAAGGATTAATTTTTTTTTTTTTTTTTTTGCAAGATTACTTGAAAAACAATGATATTTGGACAGGAAAATAAACTGGCTTCAAGTTCCACAAGCATTTATATTTGTTAGCGTCCCTATGACACTATAGCGTCAAAACCAGTTCATATGTAATGAAAGAAACAGGTAACTAGTATTGAGAAATTGTAGACGTTGTATTAGCGATATGTTCAACATAATTTTTATACATATGTACCAGCAATGTCTTTTAAATTATATGCTCAGAGTTAGATGAACCTTTTAGTACAATTAATGAGCTGATAAAGAAAAAGTCCACCATGTTATACATATCCCCTTTAAAGCTACTTTTGCAGAAGTCCGGCGACATATAACCCTAAAAAAAGGTATCTCTCAATCTCTATAGGCTCATACAATATGAAGATTTTGGCATGATGCTTCAGTCAACGAAGCACGCTTTCTAGTTGCTCAACCGACTTCAGGTATAATGACATTGTACGACTTATATGAGATGCGCTTGTTATTTCAATTATGTAGGTAGCTCAACCTGAAGTGCTTTGTCGACCTGTAAAAGTCAATTAGTATCATTAAAAATGGCCATAGGTTCCCTTTCTGGTTTTACGATAATCGAAATTAAAAATGGCTTTAGATATGATTATATATGGCTGCCTTCATAATTATTACTCCAGACCTTTCTGAAGTATTATACTATGCATCTGATAATATAAGTTCGTGGTAAGAGCTGGGAAGCATATTTTCCCTATTGAATAAGACACTCTATACATTTTGTCGAAAGATAGATTCTTGGAGTTTGCCGATACATATATAAAGATACAACGAACAAGTCCTTGCAACAAGTCTTGGAAAATAGGTCCATTCTTTTCGGAGAATCTTTTTCCACGTTTTTTTCTTTTGTTTGATCGTTGCCAACTAAAAAAACGAAGTATAGTAGCATCTTCATTTTTAGATAGGCTCCGCTTTTCATTGATATATTATATATATATATGTATATTTACGCTCTTTACATGTAACTGAAATAAGCACACCTCTATTCAAGGAATACTACCAGCAATAAAAGATAAATTGTACATTTAACAGGCAGCATTCTGGAAGAAACTTCCTACAGAAAAAAACGAAGGCTTCTATGTATCACAAATAAACTTGCATGTAACACTTTTGTGTAGATTTAAAACTCAAACTTTAGTAGTAAAAAATATGTAAAGGAGAGGGGATTTAAAGACAAAGGGTATCATCTGCTTGAGAAATGAAGGATTGTATGAATTTTTTGCATCTAGCTGATAACGATTTTGTGTATGGCGATTCCAGATCTTCCAGGACTTGATCTCGAAGTTCAGCAATGTAGACTGAGGCTTGGTTTGCGGGTAATTTCTTCCCATGATTCTTATCTGAATGTATTTGTTGATGTTGAATAAGGGCTTTTAGCGTTCTTAAATGAACTGCTAATAAGGATAGTACAAGGACACTTGCTTCATAGTTATTTGTGGTTGCTATTTGATCTATACATTCAAATGATGCGCGTCTTTCTTTGAGGGCTTTTTGTAGATAGTGCGGTACTTGATCTGTGTGTTTATTTGTTTGTAATGCCGACGCTGCTTGCAACATGTGGAAGATCATTGTTTGGTATTTTCTTAATAGGTTTGAAGAGGGATGGCTGCTGGGATGGCGGGTATATTCAGCAAGTGCATCAAGATGACGACCTACTGGCTCTTCACGACTTAATGACTCTAATGCTAAGCCTACGCGTATCCACCATTGTAGCATATGACCAGGTGCAGTAGTTGTTAAAGAAATGGAGAGTACTTGGCCGATTTGTTTTTCAGAAAACACAGGACGTACACCATTCAAGTAAGCATGCCAGTCTTGTTCAAGAGATTCGAGCTGCTGCCAATAGAGAATAAGATCAAGGGGACTAGTGATATAGGGAAGTACAAAAGAGTAAAAAATATTTCTGCAGCTTTGTTCTTGATCGGCACAAAACCCATTTCTGATTTGAAGCATATTTAGCACTTGATCATGACATTCTTTGTTTTCAGGTTGAATTTTATATTGTTTTAAATGACGGTTAGCTTTTTGAAGACAATAGTGTGAAGGATAGTTTGAAATAAATGTAGGGAGACACAATTTCAGCTGCATAGCAACTGTTGCATAGACACGAGCCATTGTGTTTGCTTCATAATACATGACATGCTTATCGTCACGTTTCATCTTGTGTAATTGAGATAACATGCCCATGCAAGAATGCATCATTCCAAGTCTTGTAATATCAGGGTTAGCTAGTAATAGCAATCATGAGATTCGTCTTTCTAATATATACGCATTGATTTTATCTTACCACCTAAGCATTCTACTTCATTAAGACGGATCCAAGCACCACTATAGGCTAATTCTTCAGGACAACCTACTGGCTTTGCATTTTTATAGAATAATGTTAACAAGGATTGCGGTATACATAAGGAAAGAGCGAATGAAAAGAGATCAAAGAGTGTCATTAGGATTTGCGTCGTATTTGAGGTTTTGGTGTTCTTTGTTGATTTATTAATGATAGATACGAGATTGGTATAGAGCTTGCTCCAAGCAGTAGGTACTTCAGTAGCATAATGATGGTGTTCTAGACAGTTTTTCTTACGATGTACAGGGCGCGGACGTAGCCAACGTAGAACGAATGGAATAAAGCATAGATAAACGATACCTATAGCGTAAATAGTGTAACGAAGAAAGTTCCTATTGTGCATATTATTAGAGCCTGATGTTATCCATTTATACAATGTACAGTTTACCCTACTGTGCGTGTATCGTATTCTTTCTCATACACTTGATGGTCATTTGTTGTTTTTGTAATTGAAGATGAAGACGTAAAGAAGGTGATGCACATAAAAGCGGCCATGAACATTTTACTGCCTTTATCATCGTCACTGGTATCCGACTTTGCTTTACTACTTTGCCTTCTACGATAGGGTTTTCTTTCTGGTTTTGGTAAGAGTTGTGCTAGTGCGGCTCTTTGGGCAGCGCGTTCACGTAATATGCGTTGGCGTTCAAGTTTCTCTCTTTCTTGATTTTCACGACGTTCACGAGCGAGTTGTTCTTGTTTCATTTTCTCAAAATTTGCTTTTTGATGTAGAAAGTTTGAAAGGACATCACGGCCACCAGGCATCTGAGCAATGATTTGTTGTAATATTTGATTTTCTTGTTCAGTTTTATTGTTTGAGTATTTCAAATGTTCAATGTATTCAGTTGCTTTTTTCAGGATAGTCGCTTTGTTTAGCTTTTTGGCGGCTTGAACACCGTCAAGTAAGGTTTCGGAATCGGAGCTATTGTCATCATCGTCGCCTCTTTCTTTTACCATTTTGGCTTTATAAAGAGCTGGAACAACGTTTTTGAGTTCTTTAATACGATCATTAATATTGTTTCGATATCTTCTTTCAATTGCATTGTGAGCAACTTTTTTCAGTTGTTTGCCAGGTTCAAATTGAAATGCATTTGGTTGTTGTAATAGTTGTTGATTTCGAGTAGAAAGTTTTCTCCAACTTCTAGTTTCATGATCTTCTTTTTGCCAATAAGAATCTAAAGGAGGAGAAGGTATACTGGTGTTATTATTATTATTAGTTGCTAATATCGGGTCACTATGAGGTATATTGATTGATTGAACATTAGAAAAAAAAGGTTTTTTTATAAAGAATTGTTGAGGAGAATCAGAAGAAGAGCTTTGAGGTGAAGTTAATATATTCCAATCGAGTAAATCAAAGCTATTGTTATCATAAAGTTGTTGATTGGAGGAGGAGACATCAAAATAAGTGTCAAAGTCTATATCTGTTAAATCTTGAAGCATTTTTTTTTTTCTATAAAGAACAAAAGAAAGAAATAAAAAAAGAAGCTTATATATTTATTTTAATGAATCTGGGGTAATACATATAACAGGCCACTTTTTCAAGATGTTTATTTTATTATTATTTTAACACATAGTTTATGTAAAAACGCAATTTAATTGGTTAAAAATCCTCACCTCATCTTTTTTCAGTTTTTTCTAAATTTACAAAAACAAGTACCTCACGCCATTAAAGGGCAATTCTTTTTTTTTTTTTTTTTTTTTCCTTTTTCATTATCATTTATTATAAATACGAATTGACAACATTTATCTTTTTTTTTTTTTTTTTTTTTTTTTTTT
>JNEK01002007.1:0-68653 GCA_000697295.1 Mucor indicus B7402
AAAAAAAATTTAAAAATTTTTTTTTTTTTTTTTTTTTTTTTTTTTTTTTTGAGAGAGAAGCAAAAGAAAGATATATAGTTACAGTGATGAACGCAGCGCTAAACTGCGGGTTTAGAAAAATTAAAGTGCGGCTAATTCAATTACTCAGTTTGCAGGTTTCTCAAAATCAACCTGCAGCTTTTTTGTGAAATCACTTTGCAATTTTTTGTAAAGCGAAAAGGATTTATATGGCTTCTTTATTTGTACACTTTTCGAATTGATTGCATGAGTGTTATAGAACTGAAATCCGTACAAGTTGAGTTTACTTATACGAGTTACGTAGGGAACTTTCATTTTTGAGATAATATGCTTGAACATTACTTTTATAACTTGCAGAAAGTGTGCTCGATTTGCTTTTTGTGGTGGACCGGAAACTTCTACTATCATAATTTCCAAGTCGCAATTCTTGTCTCTGATGATGGGGTCAATCCTTGGTCCAGTAAAGCTTTCTCTCTCCATCATCCAATTATTGATTAAATTCAATAACTTCAGCCTTCAAGTTTACTTCTCCAAAAATGAGACAATTACGAGGACGGTTAAGTAGCAAGTTTTTAAAGGTTGGGGAGAGGGCAAAATACAGACGAGACCTCGCCGGTGTTAAAACTGAAAATATATCCTACCTTGAAGAAATCAACTCGCTTAAATCTCTCCAAACTGCTTCTTAAGATGTTGACAAAAATAAGATAAGAATCGGATTTTGCTAAATGCATACGTTCATTACACACGGCAAACGTATAAGAAGGGCAGAGCTGTTATTGAGGACACTTTTAAATCAAAGGCTTTCGCTTAGTCTTGTTTTTCTTTCCAGTGAATTCCTTCTCGAATAATATAAGTCTGCGCAATAAGAGTAAAAAAATAATCATAAAAGCTGTTACTATTTATAAATATATATATAATGAAAGGAAATAATGCTAGTCTGTCTACTTGCTTATGTTCCTTTGTTCAATGATGGTTGCTTTATTATGGCAAGAAAATGGGTTCATTGTCTCGAGAACAGCTAGATGTATGATACAAAGGAAGCATTTATTATTCAGTAAAGATTGAGAAGAAATCCGCGTGTAATGAATGTGTGCAATTTGCAAGATCCTATATCGAAAAAGCCGCACTTTAATTTTTCTAGACCCACCGTTTAATGCTGCCTTCACTGTAACTGAAAAAGAACAATCGTAGTACACGACGTGTGCAATTATAATTTCCGATAATACATAAATAAAGATGAACATGCATTGAAGCCATATATATCATAAAAGCTTAGCATGGCACTATATCATTCAAAGGTGGTATGATAGTTACAATAAAGTTTTGTATTCTCAAACCTGTCATGCATATATACTCTTATGTACTATTATTATCTCCTTTTATGACTCCTATAATTATAATAGCAAAAATATATAGATCTGCAAATACACCGTTTTCGTTCTTTTGTCTCTCTGTGTTTATTATTATTATTGATAGGAGTAAGGGGTATCAAAGGGACCAGCATGCTGTAAATTCACTTGAGGGTCATATATTTCGATTCGACGTCTACCATCTTTCTCTTCATTCAATACACCTGCATTATCAATTAATGTATTGGATGGAGAAACCATATGAGGCAAAGGAGGTTTCTCTTCTTCTTGTTGTTGCTGTTGCTGAAACTCACCTGCAATAAGACTAGGGCTAAATGCAAGTTGAGGAGAATATTGATTTTTAAGCATAATAACGGACGGTTCTTCAACTAATGTATCTGCAGTCAACCTTTTTTGTGCCTTTGGTTGATAATAAGCAGGAGGAGGCTGTGATATTTTGTCTTTTTCTCCTTCGAACATGGAGGTTTGAATAGTACTTATGCTTGCCCAACTTTTATGACTGGCGGGAAACGTCTTTACTTGATCATTACTACAATAACGACGACGACGGCGACGACGTTTACATAAACAAAATAAGGTAGCTATACCTATAACACCTAAAAAGCCTAGTATGCCTAATAAAGGTGCCAACCATACTTGTTGGTCTTTACGTGCACTCTCATGAACTTCCTGGTAATGGTTCTTGGGAAGAACGGTAGGATGTCCTTCTTCATGAATAAGAGGTGGTGTTTTCGATACAACGACTGCAACAGAAGAAGTTGGAGAAAAGGAGTTCGGTTTGGTACGAGGAATGGTTGTTGTTACTGAATGAGCTGACTTGATTGCCGAGTGGCTTGAGATAGATTTGATTGTTTTTGTTGCACTAAACGCTGGCACCAGAGGCTGTGTTATATAAAATGCATGAATCGGTCGATGAACACCCACAAAACCATCCATCTCTATAGTGAAATCGAGATAAATTTAAGAAAAAAGAAGAAAAGGGTAAAATGCATAGATACACAACAATAAAATATCATTGCATAATGCACTCTTTTTCCCCTTTTCAAAACGCAGTATACCAAGCAAATGTACAATATTTTTGACTTACCGTAAAGTTAAATCACACTTTTTTCATTTCTTTCTAAGAGTATCTCAAAAGTGCTAACAATAAAGCTTGCTTTTCCTGATAGCATTTCCAGACTTGCAAGTTATTAGGAACAGGAAATACTTACTTTCTATTAAGGATTGGTGCCTGAGATTAATAACCAGACTTGACTTGGGTGTTTTACCTATCATCTGAGTACTGTTTTGCTTGCTATTGTTAAACGCTTTGATGTACAGTAAATTACTTGACATGGGCATAATAGTAAAATTTATATTATATTCTTGGAATAAGTTATTCCTCAAGGCAAGTTAGTATTATATGAAGATGACTCGTTTAAAAGGCTAGTTAGGATAACCATCTTTCTACAGAACTACCTATAGAAAGAAAATTGATCTATGATGATTTGGATCACGAATAAAAGTGAAGAAACAATCTTATCTGACAGAGGAACAGTCAATAAGCTCGTCGAAAAACATCCTAATTTTCTTATAAAGGGTACTAAAGCAAGGGCAATAATAATTAGCAAGTTTGTTTTACAACATCTTTTTTACAATCCAACGAATGTTTGTCTTTTTACACTTGGCTCGTCTAATTTTTTCCAAATCAAATTTGCTAGATGCTTCTTGCAATGGTTAATACTAAAAAGTTTCGCTCTTTTTCAACACGAATCAATAGACAGAAAAACAAAAGGGCAAACATTAGATAAATTCAAATATAGACAGCAAAGTTAGAACGCATTTATTTATTCAAAATGAATTGCCAAAATCTTAGTTCACTTGCACCAATGTTCAAGATCCATCTCCCACAGGACGTAGACCTGTTTTGGCAGCGTGGGAGTCCCCAAGGCCTCAACGTCAAAGGAAAAACTAGAGGTCAAAAACCTGCTTTACAGCAAAGTGAACTTTACTTGTATCAAATCATGCCTACTCCAGCAGCACCATAGGTTCTAATAGTAACGTGACTATTAGTCTAAGCAAAGCATTTCTTATCAACAAGTGTTCAAGACATAGGTTTTCCGACAGCCAAAGAGAGAGTCAAGTAGTACACATACAGTAGGGGGTAAATAAACAAACCAACCTGAGAAAAGTATCCGCTCTCAGCTTTTTTTGTAACCTGATTTAAGAAAACTATAGGAAAAAAAAGACTGCAAAAAACAAAACAAATAGCTACAAAATCCACGAACGGGACGGCCCACATTCAGGAGGGAAATCCTTAGTGACCAGGAAGTATAGTCTTCTACTCTGATAAGATTCAAATCCTTGTAATCCCAGTATGCACTCATTCGCTTCAAATGATGATCAAGTCTACAAGAGACGGTCGGATAGGGTTAGGGTTAAAAAAAAGAATACTTTCCTTACAGCACCATTTGTACTTCCTACTTGACTAACGAAAAGAAAAGAAAAGAAAAAGAGGGGGTGGGAACGCGTTTTGTTCTACCTACAATAATTTTGAAAAATTAGTAAGTCACAAGTACTAACTAAACGACAACACCGAGCAATAGTTTGTGATACTTTAAAGAAAAGATATATAGTAATCTTGCATGACAAACGTTAATTAAAGGTCCCAGTTTGATAAGTACATTGCTTAAGATGAAATACCCTCGATGGTAGCTTATGAATACATGCACGATAAATATGTAAGCATTTGCATAAACACATGCAACAACGTTTAATACAATACTTATTCATTATTAGTTTTGTAAGCAAATTAAACATAGAAGATTCTTCTTTTAGAAACAAGGCGACATTTCCAAATTGTTCCAGACCCATCATCATTGCTCATTATACCAGGATATTTTTTGACAACCTTCTTCCTCCAATCAAATCTATTATTAGTATTCATCTTCTTCACTTATAGATAAATTGAACAGAATTTTTTTTTTTTTTTTTTTTTATTGACCGCCAAGATTTTTTTTTTTTTACCAAACATCTTCTAAAGAAGATTTCTGTCAATTCAGAAAGAATGGGTTTATGTCAATCTACAGAAGAAGACAATCAAGAACATCAACGCAGCATTGAAATTGACAAGATAATTGAGAAAGAAAAGAATAAAAAAGAAAAGGATTGCAAGATTCTTTTACTTGGTAAAATGATAGAATAAACTGCTTTTTCATTTTAACTAACAAATAACATATTTTTAGGTAGTGGAGAGTCAGGCAAATCGACTATACTTAAACAAATGAAGATTATCAACTTGAATGGCTATTCGAACGAAGAGTTATTTACTTGGAGAGCAACAGTTTATAGGAATGTAGTAGAGTCAGTACAAGCTATAATACAAGCTATAGTTGACTCGGGGCAGTCTTTTGAAAAGCCTGAACTCAATGTATTAAAGCGCCATCATATTACTTATGAAAAAAAGACGACTAATGTGTTGTATAGAATCATTTTGAGAAAATGTTGTCCTATAAAGTATCAGGAAATCCAAAAAGTCAACTAAGTCCTGAGTTCATTGCTTTATCGAAATTACTATGGCAAGATGCTGTCACACATTCAATTGTAGAAGATAAACAAGATCGAGGGTTTTATTTAATGGATTCTGCGCCTTAGTAAGATGACTGTAATGGAATGATAGATAATCTAATTGTTATATATAACTATAGTTTCTTTGACTCTTTAGACCGTATTGGACAAGCCAATTATCTACCTAATGAACAAGACGTCTTGCGGGCAAGACTAAAGACAACAGGTATTACAGAAATCCAATTTCAATTAGGTGGTCTATTTATACAGTAAGCCCTATTTGATATATATATGAGAGAGAGAGAGAGAGGGCAAAAGAGTAACTTTTATATAGCATGTTTGATGTGGGTGGCCAACGCTCTGAAAGAAAGAAATGGATTCATTGTTTTGATGCAGTGACTTCAATTATATTTTGTGTAGCATTAAGTGAATACGACCAAGTTTTACTGGAAGAAACAAATCAAGTATGTTTTTATTCTCTCTGTAGAATGCTCAATAATATTAACACATATTTCAGAATCGAATGTTGGAAAGTTTAGCTTTATTTGAATCTATTGTGAATAGCAGGTGGTTCATTCATTCTTCTATTATGTTATTTTTAAATAAGGTTGACTTGTTCAAGGCCAAAATATCACGTTCACCGCTTGAAAACTATTTTCCTGATTATGGAGGTGGCGATGACCCAAATAAAGCAGCTAAATACATACTTTGGAGATTTTTACAGTGCAATAGAAACAAGCTCAACATTTATCCTCAGTAAGCAAATTTCAAATTCTTGTAAACTTATCATTTTAATCAACACTTTTATAGTCTTACACAAGCAACAGACACATCTAATGTAAAGGATAAATTACTCAACTTGAACATTTACTAATATGCTTATTGTTAGATCCGCTTTGTATTTGCAGCTGTCAAAGAAACATTATTACAGAATGCTTTACGTGATTCTGGCATGCTATAAGTAGCAATCGATTTGTAAATAAATATATATATATATATATATATGTATATCCCCTTCTTCTATTACAACCTTATTATCTAATAAAAATCCTAATTCACTAATCACCCATAACGCAAAAAAAAAAAATTTTTTTTCTCGGCTAAAGTTTGACACATTGGACAACCAATTACAAACAATGAGTGGCACAATCTAAGCCATAAATTTCTCGAGTCACAATGTCTGAAAAAAAAAAGTATAAATATGGGTGACAAAATGTGAAAATTATTCTTTTTCTTTACAACGCAAAAATATTACAATTGCAATAAAAAGCATTCGTGTGAGATGGTTGCCTCGGTAACTATCTGTGAAACATCGAAATCGTCAAACAATTGAAGAATATTCTTAACACATGAAATGGGTGAACCGGTGTAGGAATTGATCTTCGTATCATCCTATGGCATTTGGTTCAATTTTGTGGGTTTCATTCTTTTAAAATATAATAAAATAAAAATGAAAAATACAAAAAGCATTTCTATTCACAATAGACTACCTGTGTTTTTTTTTCTTTTTTTTTGGAGATTACCATCTTGACATGTTAAAAACTATTTCCTTTCGGTTAAGGCAGCGCTCTTGAGAGAATAACCTTCAACTGGTACTATCTACAGTTGAATAACTCGAGATTATACACTTTGATTCCATTGAGAATGCTCCCCAAAGACATGCAAACTGATGGCACACATTCATGTCTTTATTGAGGCCAACATCTTTTCTACCGATAACTATCTTGAAATGAAAACAGTCTCGTCTAACAACTGTCAAAAGATATTCTTTGAAATGTAAGGCCATAATCTATATACAGCTAAGTTGAAGAATAATGGAGCTTCTTTGTATGATATAGAATAGTTGTAAATGAACAATAGCGATGAAATTAGAAGAAACATTCAACCATCTGGAAGTACCTGGCTTTTTAACAATCTCTATAACATTGAAAAAGTCCTTGTAAAACATTAATTTCATGTATATTCTATAAACCCCAATATCAAATAAAAATAAACCGATAACCCTTCTTTTCTTTCAAAAATGCAATTAGAGATCCCTTTTATACTGTTTTATTTATAAAGTGTTGTTAATTCAAAGCTACAACCAAGAAAAAACTTAGAACTTCAAGTTGTGAGGGAATTGACCCTTGTTCAAACCGAAAGTAGAGGCCAAGTATTGACGGAGGAGAGGAGTCTTGGCAACAACTTCAAGAAGAGCCTTATCGATAGCCTTTTGGTCAGCGGCCTTGGATTCGGGGAAAGCAGCCTTCTTTTGTTCACCTTCAAGGAAAGCCTTATCAGCCTTGGCGGCCTTCTTGAAATAAGCATCGTTGAACTTTTCGTCAACATTGACAGAAGAGAGATCGAGCTTGGTGGAGGTGGCAATAACGTAAGCTTGGTTGACACGTCTCAAGGGGACACCGTTAACCTTGAAAGGACCAGTGACAAGAAGGAGACCAGAATCGAGTTGCTTCAAGACAACAACACGCTTACCACGGTAGCGACCGGCAAGGAGAATAACAACGGTACCGGGAGTAATGGAAGCACGGAGAGCAGTCTTCTTGGCAGTCTTACGAGTGATCTTGGGTTGAGCAATATCTTCGGCAGGGTAGAAGCGAGAAGCCTTTTGAGCAGGAACAGTACGGTTAGAACCGTTCTTAGCACCCTTGACTTCGACAGTCTTGTCAGCAGCAGCAGCCTTGACAGGGGCGGCAACGGCAGTTTGCTTCTTCTTGTATTGAGCCTTCTTGGCGTAGGCAACAGAACGAGAGTAGCGAGAGACGCCAGGAGCAATGAAGCTGTTTCTAGGTGCGTGGGGCATTATAGCTAATAAAACAAAAAGGTAAGTTTTTCTCTATTCACATTCATTTCAAAACAAACAAAACTGAAGGACTAAACAATTGCACGATTGATAAAACGATAAATGTATGCTTCTAATTTAAACATTGTTGTTTCCAAAGGTGCTAATGTAAATTAATTCTGTTGGGAATTTTCCTGTTTTCCATTCCTAATTATCTGAATTATGCTAATGAGACACTGTATATTTTTGCTTTCGACAAAGTGCATATTATTGATGCTTGTATTGAAGAGCTAATTATAACGTGTCGCTGGTTATAAAAAGTGAAGGATAGTCGACGTATGGATGGATGGATGGATGGATGGATGTAGCCCAGCTTTTTCTTTATACATGTAATTTTCCAAAATATCGACATATCATCAATCGCAATCAATCGTGTTCATCCATCAAGTAATGCTCGTTTATATATTCTATTTATCTATTTGTATGTACCTTTGGCAATCACGAAAAAGAGGATGGATATGCTATAGAATCTTTTGCATACACTTAAACCACTCAAAAATCAATAAACAAAAATTGACTCTCCGGTGTTTTTTTTTTTTTTTTTTTGGACTTCCCGAACAAAATTTTGCTGATGATGATTTGTGTGTGTGTGTTGTCGATCAAGTAAATGAGATGCTAATTGTGTTTAAGGGATATTTTATTATGGAAAGGGGAAAAAAAAATTAAAAAAGGGGGACGTAATTTTTAAAGCAACAGCTTGGTGGAGGCTTATTTTACATGAAAAAACTTCATTAATTTATAGACGACCTTGTAAAATATATTCAATGCTTGTGTTTATGTATTCTTTTTTAGGTGACATGTCGTAACCAAAGAACGCACTAAGTTGCTCGCGTACTATATTAAACCTTTTTAGTTTCACAGTGTTATAATGATGAGAGGTTATTCATTACCTTGTTTCTTTGTGATACTCATTAAATTAGCTGTTTGGAGTATATTTCTTATTTCTGATAAAATCTCTTCGTCTGTCGGGAACCCAGCTGGCATTAAGTTCTGCATGCCACCCTGTGATAAAGGAATTGAAAATTGACTCATCGGCCTCATTGGCATATCGTATTCACTTTGATTGTATGTTGGCTGCTGTTGACCCATCATTAAGCTATTATTTCCCATCATACCACCACTCATAAAATCAGGGCCAAAACTGTGGACAGACATTGCTTGAGAGCCTCGAACAACTGGTGGAGACATCATAAAATCTTGTGTGGCAGCACCTCCGTATTCTGATACTGGCGCTATCACCGACCCAGCAAAGCCCATAGGACTATGAGATCGTCCACGCTTATCGTTGCCTGCAGCATGTGTATCTCTATAATAATCATAATCTCCTACTTGACTATCGGTATAGGGTGTTCGATTATCGTACATAGCACCACCGCCACCTCGAGACCCGTGTGTATGATAGCTCTTGTAAGTATTGCCGGTGAAGCCTGTTTCCTTACTGCCTGTTGATCCTATCTCCCAAAGCTCTTGTTCATAGACACTCCATTTCTTAAGTGGAATCATTTTATCATCAAACTTTTCATCGTCAGCCACAATGATCTTCTTTTGTTTTTTATCACCAACGACAACTCGAGTATTACCCCATGAGAAATCATCAAAATGCCAGAACGAATAGATTGGTAAGAAGAACGAAAAGACTGGAATAGCAAGGATATAGAATATCATCCAACCAATATGCTGCCATTGACGCTTCAAAATAAACAAAATTGCCTGTAAACCATATATACCAGCCAGCATAGCAAGTGCCAATACAGGTATGGGTCCAGTCTTCGATGCAATTACATAGATTAGATAGATGAGATAGATGACAGACACAGGCAGAGTCAAAGTACCGATAAGGTCGATCAATACAACAAACCGCATAGAAAAACAACAGAATCCACAAAGGTCGGGCAGCAAAATGACTTCAAACAAGTTATGAATGGTTGAGTTGATCCAACGACGACGTTGAGATAAAAGTACTTTCCAACGATCAGGGGCCACAGTCTTACATTGAGCATGTGCAGTAAACTTCATTTTGTATTGAGGGAAATGCTTCATCATGAGGGTAGTCAAATAACGATCTTCACCAAGATGTAACAAATTCTTTTTATGTAGTGTATCAACATGGTTATCGGAATAATCATGAATCACTTTAGGAGAGATAATCAAGGGGTCGTTCTTGACGGGGGTTCTAATTCGATACATACAGAAGCAGCCAGGTAAACATGTAACAGAACCAAATAAGGATTCAAATGCTTTAGCAAGATGATGAGAGATATAATATTCATACACTTGAATCATAGTTGTCCATGAGCGATCTTCATTCACAAGCTTAGTTTCACCACAAATACCAA
This sequence comes from Mucor indicus B7402, assembly GCA_000697295.1. Lineage (NCBI taxonomy): Eukaryota > Fungi > Mucoromycota > Mucoromycetes > Mucorales > Mucoraceae > Mucor > Mucor indicus. The sequence goes on from JNEK01002007.1 coordinate 10,110, forward strand.
TGATACGACCATCATGAAGCATACGAGAAATCATATGATTGAGCGCATCAGGCATCACTTCAGTGTCTGAATCCACCATTAGAATATATTCATAAAAGGACGGGTTTACACCAATGACATTCTTAATTTGATGGTACATTTCGAGTTCAAGAGGTGTCATTTCGCTATCAAAATGAACGCGGTTTAAGAAGTTCATACAGATCATTTGAGAATCACGTTTTCCTCTGTTTCCAGGCTTGGCACGCTCAGACGCTTTACCCACTTTGACGACCACAATATAAGGAACTACATGTCCTTCGCATTCATAAAGACCTGAGTACACTTTACCATAATTCAATTGTTTGGAGCCTTCACCAATAGATTTAAACATAAGGGGTTCAGGATCATTTTTCGTATCATAACCAAGTACATCGAGCACAATACGAGGTGTAGGTCGGTCGTTACCACTACCCATAATCATTCCATCAGCGATAATGAAAAGCAATTTACGCTTATCGTCGTAGTTCATGACAGTCAAGGAATCAATGGTTTTTTTCAGTGATTCTTCATCTTCTGTATAACAAGGGACTTGGCAAATGACAAATTTATCGTGGTCTTCGGGAGTTGGTGCACCACCGAATTGCAAAGCAGCCAGAAACTTGACAACAATAACTGTACACATTAAAATAGCAAATGAAAGCAACATGTAATTAGTGAACATACATCGTGCTGTTTCCCGTTCATCAACATCGCCAACGTAAAAAAAGTTGTCGAGACATGCAATATTTTCAGCTTGTTGTTCAGGTGTCATTGAGCCCTTATACTGATTCCACTTATCTGTAGCGTCTGTTCCACTAAATTTGCTAAATATTTCTTCAATAGTAGGATGTAAGAAATGATATTCGTTGCCTGTAGAACCTGAATCGTAGATTTTTGCAGTGGCCATATAGTCATTAATATCGTATACTCTTCCGTTAATGGCAAGTGCGAGACGACTCCAACCTTGGTAATCTTCATAAAGTTGCTTAATCGGAATAACCAGCTTGCCCTTCTTGTATAAACTCATTGTAGGTAAGAAATAATTCCAATACCAGTGAGGGTCCTGCATCTTTGTCAGTGTTGGTACTTGAAGTTGATCACCCGATCTGTGAATAAAATTAGCCAAAACAATGGTATTGTTAGGAACAATGGCAATAGTATTTTTAGAGACTAGACCAGCACAAGCAACTGTTAAGGGTGGAGGAATTGAGTAAGATACATCTAAGCCAGAAACACTTTCCATTAAATCAGCAGTTGCCACATAGGGTGAGACACCATGTTGACTTTTAGCAAAATTTGTAATATCATACACTTGACCGCGGACACTCACAAACATATCATCTGGAATACTGTGAGCTTGGACATTGGAAGTTGAGTACATGTTACGGGTACCAGGACAAATAACTTCACCAAGACCAACAATCACAAAAATCACAATAGCAGAGAAGAAGAAAATGATAAGACATAGAGTCACCTTTTCACGCCAGGCAATTTGTACATCTTCGCGTTTCATTTTACCAACCCATCGTAGAAGTGGGGAAGGTATCCACCATGTCATGAGCCATACGAATCGAATCCACCAAATACGAACGGCAGTGATTGGCATTTCTTCAACAGACTCATGCTGGGGTGTGTGATAATCTTCTACCATCTTACTCATATCCATATTTGGGCCAAATCTAGATAGCCAGGTTAGGTTTGTTACTCATTTCTCTAAATAAAAGCATACGTTACCCATCTGATAGGCCTTTCATGCCCCATTCTGATTCTTCACCCCATTGACTTCCTTCTACATCACGCTTCATACCATCGTCACTATCAACATAACTTGCACCATCTTCATAGCCCCTAATATGACTTAGATGGTCATCGTAGCCACCACCAATAGGTAATAAGCGATCTTGACTGTCTTGATAATAACCGGTGCCAGTAGCATCTACCATACCGGACTGTAGATCAGAGTTTGTATTCAATAGCTGTTGTTTTTGATTCAGTCCTTTTGCACGGTCCCTTTCTTCCTTTTCAGCAGCACGTACTTGATCTTCTAGATTCTTCCAAGTTTCATAAGCAATCCAAACCATTTCATGGCCAATAAAAGCTTCTGAGGATGTCCAGCTCATCATACTATATATATCTTGGACTTGGTCTCGCTCTGATTTACTACGATCAACTTGTGCAGCAAAATAGTGGTAACGCATTAAAAACTCGGCAAATGTATAGTAGTTGGCATAATCAATCGCACTGCGGCTGGTCAAATCAGGTAATAAAAAGGCCCTCACCTGAGCCTTGACTCGTTTTGTATCAAATAGGTCGGGTGCCTGAGTATCGTTGGGTCTAATATGAATGACGTTATATATACGTGTATTGTTCATAGTACTAAACAAATCGCGAAGAGTGATATACAGTTGGTCCATGACAGTTGTTACTTGCATATTCTGGTACGTATCTTCAACATCTTTGATTTTTTGTTTGCGAAGTTCTTCGGTGTCTGTATCACCACTTTCAGGTATAGGTTCTACAGTTGTAGTGTTATTTCTGCGCTTATTGGGTCGTTTCATTGATGGTGCTCTAGTAGGTTTGCTAGTGAGTTGGGCTTTTACAATTGTACGGTCGTCTTTAGGGTGTGACTCAGTGGCCATAGCAGAACTTTCAAATAAGTTGGAAACAAATGTGTTTGAGGAGTTATCTCGAAGCAAGCTAACAAAGTCTGGAGAAAGGTCGTCTAAATTCTTTTCCAAAAACGAATCCACAGTGTAGTGAACAGAGCCAGAGAAATGATTGATTCCAAATGAGTAAGCATGACCAGATTTGGAGAAGGATGAATGATTGTTGTACGTACGTTGAACATTGGCTAAAAAATTAGCATTTGTTGCATCTGTAGCACCTGTTTGATACTTTGCACAATCACGGTCCATAATACCCACAATACCACCTAGTCCAAGAGCAGCTGATTTTTTGATGTTTTTCTCGTGTGTGTGATCTTGTTCTTTTCCCACCAGAAGTTCAAGACATCCTGCATTATCCATTGTCACTATTTTTGGTAAAGGAACACCATCTTGAACCATAATACTGTTTATGCCCTCTGTGTCACTAAATCGTTGATCAATGATAAATTGGTGGACCCGCTCATTTGCAAAGTTTGCACAAAATTCTTCAAAGCCATTTATCTTGAAATTTTGAAAGCCAAATTGGTCAAGGATTCCAATAAAGTTTGCAGGTTCACTATCGCTGTAGCATATTTTAGTATTAATTGATTCTACAATCCAAAGAAATAAAACATGATAAAGTGCACGAGCCAATGCATCCCTCTGTTCTGTGGCACCTTGTGTGTTCAAAAACATGGTACAAAGTTCTTTTCTGATCAGTCTTAATTTGTAAGTCAGTGATTGTTCTAATTTGGTAGGTGATACTCCGAGCATTAGTGCAACCACTTCAAGCACATCATAATTTTTGACACTGCAAGCTTCTTGAGCAACGTTACCATCTTGGTCATCTTGAAATTGAAGATTACCGATGTGCAGTATTGTAGCTAAAAGTTGAAATATTTGGGTGACAGTCTTTGCTTTAAAACCGCATATTTTAAGAGCACTTTTGAGATCTGCAAAGGCAATTTCATCATTAATTTCTGGCACCTTGATAGTCTTAGACTGGTTCAAATAGTAGAATGATTCAGGGGCAAAATTGATATGAAGAGCAGTTTGTTCTTCTAGACTTGTACCCGCTAAAAGAGAGTAGAATATATTGAAAGTTCTTTCTTCTTTTGGTACTGAAGTTACTCTTGATTTATCAAAAGCATAAGTTAATGTTTTTGCACCTAGGATTCGGCCTCTTTCAGAGAATTGCAATTCTTGGAACATGCCATACTTTGAGGCAGATAAATTTTGAGATGTTTTACAGTGACCAAAAGCTTCAAGGATTGTAAGTGAATTGTGAATTTGTTGTTGTAGTTTGTTTTCTTTCTTTGAATGTGTTGATAATAGCAATATTTGATTTAATAAGTGTGTTTGAGTTGTGCTTTTTCCTGAACCAGTAATACCACTATTTTTTGAAAAAAATATTAATTAAAATGCCCAATGATTACATTGCCCTTGATATAACAACAATAATAACAAAAAGCAAAGATCTGCCCCGTTCCCCTTCCTCTACCAGGTAAATAGGAACCCAGCCCATATGTTAACCCCGAAAGAACCTACCTCAAAATAATGCTTTGATCCTCGCCTGTTCTTCGCATGTGGAAGTAAACCCTCGCAGCTAAATCATAGATATGAGGTTGCATGAAATTCTTATTTCCTCCCAAGTTTCTATATCCAATATCAGCATAGGATTTAAGAGTAGCATCATTGAGTATATCTAAAGGCTTATATGGGTTGAGGACAATTAAGCTTGAATAACCAGCACGAGTATAAGGCTGATTACGCTTGTATCGATTAGACAATAAACTTGTAATGTTATCCTCTGAAGGTGATTGCCCAGAAGTATTTAATAAGCATGTTAAATCTATTCGTGAATCGTCCTGCATTGATATAAAAGAAGAAGAAATAAAAAAAAAAAAGAAAGATGGAAATGCTAAAATTTCACCTTATATATAAAAGCACATCTTACTCCCTTAATTTCTGGTGGAACGTTCAATCAGCAGCACCTATTTTTACACCACCCTTCTCCTTTTAATTGACTATATTTGGGATCGACAAAAAATCCTTTCTACTGTGACTGTCTAAAACTGTTGCTACTTGAATTCATGTAACTTGCAAAAGAATCCAGTACCGCGTATTTCTTTTTTTATTTTTTTTTTTATTTTTTTTTCGTAGCAATGAAAGTCTACGAAACTTCAACTTTAGCTGTAATTATTTCAAAAAGCATATTGGTTGTTCGATTGTTAATTTTCACTTTTAGGAAATTAAGAATAGACTGAAACCTATTAGTTTTACACCGCAAGTATGGACATTCGGATCAACAATAGAAAAGATTTTAACTTGTCAACAAACTCATTCCGGTAACTATGTTTATCGTGTCAAAATGAAAGACGGTAAAGTAATCAAGGTAATCTTCAAATGTCAAGTGTTCTATCACTCTTCCCCTTTCTTTTTTAAGTTTGGCCCCCCCCTCCCTCCTTTCTTATACATCCTCACTCCTTTCTTAACTGTTAGGTTTCTGAAAATAGTTTACCAGAGAGATACAAGTCTTTAGCTAACAACATGAAAGAACAAATACAGTTGATCAGAAACAGACCAAAGAGGATACGACTGATTTTGCGGCCTCCTAAAAAGCAAAAAAAAGAAAAGAAGAAAAAGTCAAGAAAAGAAAAAAAAGAAAAGCATAGGAAACCAATAGTTCATAGCCCTGAATTCAGCGATGATGGATCATATGTTGATAGAGCGGAAAATATCGATGAAGATGATGATGACGACGATTTCAACTTTGAATATCGCTCGTCAACCGCAATGACAACTCACAGTGGCAGAAAAACTACAAAACCACTAAACTTTTTAGACTATTACCATAGCAACCAAAAAAAACAAGTTAAACAACATCAACCTATAGAACGTACCTTTCATATACCGGTTTATACAGACAAGTCCTTCAAAGAACATCATTCAAAATTCTGCTTAAGGTGTAACACACAATCATCTATGGAAAATGATGTGGCAGATGTCAGTATTGGATACAATGAAACTAGATCTCGCCTTCTACTATGTAACTTTTGCTCTCTCTCTTTTCATAACAACTGTGTTGCATTATCTTCAGTCCAAGTTGGAAAAGAAGCAGAAACACTAAAATGTCAAAAGTGCGTTCGATCTTCGCAATGCTATGGATGCAATGATAGTTTGTTTGACAAGAATAAGACTGAAATTACCCCTCTACGCTGCTCAACTTGTTTCAGAGCATTTCATAATGGATGTATTACAAAATCAGTCTCCAGTGATTTGACAGAAGCTATCAAATCTTATGAATTGTCATTTATGTACGAGTCTAGTCGCTGCCTAGAATGTACAGTGTATTTATCAAAAATAGTTGAGAGCATTATTTCCGAAAGAATGGTAAATGAAAGACTTGAGTATTTTGTAAAATGGAAAGGGTCATCATTTAGAAGAGCAGAATGGGTTGCCGCATCATGGATATCACATGCTTACTCTAGTGCATACAGAAGCTATTTAAAAAGGAAGGAGAAGGATCGATTAGTTCCATTCTCAAAAGAATGGCTAATTATAGATAGAATATTGGATGTGATATGGGATACGCAAACAGAAGGCAAGCCATTAAGCGTTCTTGCTGTATTTAAGGATAGAGACTATGCTGAAGGTAAATAATACTAATAATAATAATAATAATAATAACAATAAACTTATTCGATCACATACTGAACACTTGCTTAAAGCTGTTTGGGATGAGCCACCATCAAAAGACGAGACTGATCTGTATCCTGATTATGAAATCGCCCTAAAAAGATACATTCAAGCGACAAATGTACGCCCCCCTGAAAATATGAAGAGTCTCATTAGTCAAGTGCGTTCACAAGCTATGTCTGAAAAATACGATAAGCATGAATTAAAAAACCAACCTGATTTTATCACTGGCGGTCAGCTTATGAAACACCAAATGGATGCACTCAAGTAAGTATTATTAAAAGAAAAGAGAGAGTATTCATTGATTTTTCTCAAAGCTGGCTTATATACCAATGGGAACGAAAGCAATCTTGTATATTGGCAGATGATATGGGATTAGGGAAAACGATTCAAATTGCTACTTTTTTGTATTATCTGTTTAAAAAATTTTCTATTTATCCCTTTTTCATTGTTGTACCTAACAGTACTGCGACTAACTGGATTCGAGAATTTGCGAGATGGGCTCCAGATCTGGTTGTTGCTCCATATTTTGGGTCTAGAGAGGCCAGAAAGTTATCACTACAAAATGAAATATTCAATCATAAGGGGAAGCTGAAATGTCATGTGGTTGTGGGCACTTACGAATCAGTATTGGAAAATACCGACTTGTACAAAGTATTCTGGCCTATCATGGTTGTAGATGAATCACAACGCCTAAAAAACGACGAATCACTTTTATTCAAGAATTTAACTAAATTACGTGTCGATCATACAGTACTGTTAACAGGCACACCTTTGCAAAATAATTTACGAGAACTATTCAACATCATGCATTTTATCCAACCAAAAGTATTTGAAGGTAGTCAAGCTGAAAATTATGAAGATTTGAATGCCGCACAAGTTGACGAGTTGCATGGTCGATTAAGGCCCTATTTCTTACGACGAACAAAAGAAGAAGTTTTAAAAACACTACCTCCAAAATACGAGCTGATAGTACCTGTATCAATGACAAGCTTGCAGAAAGAGGTTTATAAACAATGCCTCAGTGGTGAAATACACGAAACGTTGGCTCAAGCAACTATGACTAAAAGACAAAAGGGGTTGAGCAGTATTCTTGCAAATTTAAGAAAGGTCCTAAATCACCCGTATTTGTTAGATGGTGTGGAGGCAGCACAACCTAACTTAGAGGAAACACAAAAAAACATGATTAATGCAAGCGCAAAACTGAAACTATTTCATCAAATGTTACCTAAATTAATAGAAAGGGGTCATCGCATGCTCATTTTCTCTACAATGACACGTACACTGGACGTCTTGGAGGATTATTTTCTGTACGAAAATATACAATATGGTCGAATTGATGGAAGTACAAAAGAACGCGAACGTGTTCGCCAAATCGATGCATTCAATGCTGCAGATTCAAAACTAAAAGTTTTTCTTTTATCTACACGTGCAGGTGGTGTAGGTATCAATTTAGCTACAGCAGACACTGTGATTATCTGGGACTCTGATTTCAATCCGTATGCTGATTTTCAAGCCATTGGTCGAGCCCATCGTATCGGCCAAACAAAGATGGTCCTCATTTATCGATTGATGACCCGACTTTCCGTGGAGGAAAAAGTTTTACAAATTGCGAAAAAGAGAATTGCATTGGAGCATGTAATTGTTGAAAAAATGAACGACACCGAAGAAGAAAACTTGGAAGATATTGAATCAATTCTAAAGTACGGTACTGAAGCATTATTTTCGGACGATGGCTCCAAAGACATTGTATACGATGCAGCTGCAATAGATAACCTATTAGACCGTGAACAATATCGTGAAGTTGCCACCAAACAACAAGAAAAGGAAGCTAAGGAGTTAGGGGATAAATCAAATGCAAATGGTGCGGCGAGCTTTGCTTTTGCTAAGGTGTGGCAGGCAGATGGAAGTACTGAAGAGCTGACGGAAGAAGAAGCAAATGATAAAGATACTGATTTTTGGGATAAATTCCTTAAAGAACAGCAAGTTTTGGCCGAAAAGAAGAAAGAAGAGAAGCGATTAGCAGAATTAAATTTAGGCAGAGGAGCCAGAAAACGAGCTACTGTTGTAAGTTCATAACCTTCAAATTGATAGCAGGCATAGATGCTCATAACATATACTAGACATACAGTGAAAAGCTAGGGAATGATGTTAAAAAATCGGGCAATGGTGTTTTACCAGATAGTGAACTGGCAGGAAGAGAAAAAATCTCAGGCAAAGATAAGGATGAGGAGTATGTTTTTAGCGAGAATGAAGAAATATCAGAATCAGAAATTATGCAAGACGAAGAAAATCCTACCAAAAAGTTTAAACCCGATGGCTACAAACAGCCACAATCTTCAGCCCCATATCAGCCAATGATAAGTAGTGGACAAAACCAATTCTCTGGTTACTCGATGCAACCTCAAGTTCAAGGAAACCTCCAAGAACCACAAAGAAGCATTAAATATAAGAAATGGGTTCCACCACAGACGAAACATGTGCAAATGCAGCAGCTCCCACAGCAGATGTCAAATCCCTGGCCGCAATCAAGTAATCCTCAAAGTTCGCAACAGTCACATATAAAACTTCCAAAACAAAAGAATCAGCAACAGTTACAAGAAAGTCAGGAACAAGCTTTACGCTTGCAGCAGCAGTTTATGCAACAACTAAAGAAATTGGTACAACCAGCAAAGAATAATCAAGAAGGTTCTTCAAGAATGGCAGAAGATAGTGGTATATCACAAGTGCTCTTGTCGCAAGCTGTGCAGCAAAATACACAGCTGCAACAACAACTGCAACAACAACTGCAACAACAGATGCAACAATTAGTTCAACATCCACACCTACAAAACGTACTTCAACAACAACAGTTGCAGCAGCAACAACAACAGTTGCAACAACAACAACAGTTGCAACAACAACAACAGTTGCAACAACAACAACAGTTGCAACAACAACTAGAACAGCAACAGCAGCAGCAACTTTATGAGTATGGGCTTCAAATAAGACAGCAACAGAAACAACAGCGTGAGAGAGAGTTGCAAGAAATGCAGGCTGTAGCTAATTTTCATACTGACATACTCCGAAAAAGTTCTTTGAGATGGATTAATGAAAAGATAATTGCGTACAAAGAGCAATTCAAGAAAAATATCAATAACAATTCATTCAAAATTGAGTTGTTTAAGGCTACAAGACCTGCACTAGTTGAAGATATAAAGAATTATATTTTTGAATGCTCAAAGAGAAATGCGGATAACGAAAGACTGGAGCAATATCGACAAAAAGTGGATACCAGAATTGCAAATGAGCACCACTCACTGAAAATAAAAATTGCTACTGAAAATATTGGAAAGATGGGCGAATACATTCAATCGGAATTGGAAAAGCTCTCTATTGAGCTTGAACAAATGAGTCAAAGAAGACAGCAGGAGTATACTTCACATTTAATGGCATTACAAGCAATAGTCCAGAAACAACAGGCTGAAAAAAGAGCTTTAGAGGAAAAACAAAAGAAAGAGTTGCTTGCCGCTTCTCGAGCACTAGCAATGTCTACTCAATTGAACAATCAAACAGCCAGCACTATCCCACAAAGACAGGCCATTACATATTCTGCACCACCACCTACACAATTTTCAAATCAGCAACAGTTGAAAAATTGGTTAATGACTCAACCTGGTCCATCAAATAATACGGGAAACTCAGCGACTTTGCAGTATCCTCAAGCTACAGCTCCTATGAATGCACCAGCGCAACAGTTTATTAATCCAACAATGCTTACACTTCAGAAACACAATCAACAGCAAAGTCAACCATCCACTTCAGCTGCAACTGGAAGCTCTGAATTCTCTTCTATACAAGAGCTTTTACCTGACACAAAAGGCAATTCTCGATAGCTGCATACCCTTTAAGAATATTTATAAAGACATTTATCTGATGTGCTATTTGTGGGCATCTTCGGGTAGTATTAAGTTATTTATGTAATAATAAATGTAAAATAATATAGTGAGAAAAATTACATGATGATTTTGGGTTCTGTAATGTTGTCAGAGATTCCTTTGTGAGGCAAGATAGAGCCACCATTAATATATATTTCATCATTTACAGTGACGTCGTCTCCCAAAACTGAGCATCCTTCGATACGCGACCAACGTCCAACAGTTGAGTGCCATCCAATGATACTTGAGTTAACCCAGGCAAAATCTTTAACTTGCACGCCTTCCAAAATCACACAGCGTTGAAGACGAACACCATCTCCAATGACAACATTGGGACCTACCACTACATTTGGACCAATACGACAATCTTTGCCTATTTTAGCAGAAGGGTGTACCATAACATTGCCTTTATGAACATAATCAGAGTTGGCCAAACCTTCTGGCTTCTTCTTTTGTAAGTAAGACAAGTACAAGCAAGTACCGGTCAAGAAATCTTTAGGTTGCCCCACATCCATCCAAAATCCTTCGAGGTCATAAGTATGCAATTGTCCTTCCTGAGCAATAAAGGGGAAAACTTCTTTTTCAATTGAAGTAGGTTTTAACTGTAATGTATGATGAATATCAAAATTACCCTCAATGATCCAGTTTGCTCTTACCTCAATACGGTCCAAAACGGCAGGGTTTAGAATATACATACCAGCATTGATTTTGTTGGAAATGAATTCTTTTGGTTTTTCAACGAATCGCTCTATTTTTGAAGAATCTCTTCTGTTGACTACAACACCGTATTTAGATGGGTCATCGACTCTAGTTACAGCAATAGTGCCTTCGCCACCATGAGCTATATGGAAGTCTCTCATTTGTTCAAAGGGGAATTCACAAATGACATCGCTGTTTAAGACAAAAAAGGGAGAGTCATCCTTGGCTAAGATTTCTCTTGCAAGCGCTAGAGGACCGGCTGTACCTAAGGGCTCGGTTTCTACAGAAAATGTGATATTGACACCATATTCTTTCTCGTATTCCTTTAATGCTGCAACCATAATTTCAGGTCTGTAATTAACGGCCAAGACAATATCTGTAACACCAGCCTATGACATGAACAGTGAATTTAAAGATGACTACCTTATTTATTATAGCAAACCTTAGCCAAGTTTTCAATTTGGTGAAGAATCATAGGTCTGTTGGCAAATTCAACAAGAGGCTTAGGTAAAGTGAGTGTGAGTGGCCTGAGACGTGTTCCGAAACCTCCGACAAGAATAAGTGCTTTCATATTAATTTTACTGTTTGATAGAAGAACAAGCGAAACAAATGTGATTTCAGTTTAAATATCAAATTTGAGGAATTATGTTTACTTGATGCATTTTTGATTAAATTAAGTGATGGTATGAGAGATTTTTATAACAACCAAAAAATTTTGTTTTGCATTCATATCAAACCGTAAAATAAAAAGCCTTGTTGCTCTTACCATTTTACATACGAAATGCTAGTTTTTGTACCTACTTGAATACATTCATTTATAAGCTTCGAAAAAGAGAGCATGTAAATAATAAATGTAAAGTGTTGTCCTTCAGAAAAAAAAAAAAAAAAAGCGGGGACTATGCATACATATAAGAAGAATTGTTTATATTTGATTGTAAAACGCTGCTAAATTTATGTTCAGCGAAGAAAAAAAAAAAAAAAAAAGAAACTTTAAAAGTTTGTTTATACAAATAGTCTGGATCTATGATAAATTATGTGGAGCAGATGAATACATTATTTTAATATAGATACTATCATTATCACAGATGTAAAAATAGCAACACCAACAGCTGTTAATAATGGCATCAATGATTCACGGAATGATCCACCTCCACCCAAGTAACATGTAGGGCAAAACATGGCTATAATATATCATTAGAACATATATAAATAATTATAAAATTGTCTTTCTTACAGTCTGTTCGACCAACATAAGCTTCCGTTGAGTACATAGCGACTACCAGTCTTGAATCAGGCATCAACCATCCAGGACTAGGAAACGCCTTGGGTCCTCTTTGATCATATACCCACACAGTATAATATCCTACCATCAATGGAGAGCCTGGAGGAAGATGTGCTAAATCCCAATAAGCTGATGTTGCTGTTCCCGCCACAATGGCAGCTGTATAAGTTTGTTTTTGAGGGTTTGCTAAAGCTACTGTAAGGTTAGCAGGCTGAACTTTGAGCACGTTAGGATCAACTGTCCATTCAAACGAGATATTAGACACACCAATTTTGTAAAGTGGTGGGAATGTCTGGTTAGGAATAGGCTTTTTCCAAGTTAAATACGCAGGTGGAATATCGTTTGAAAAAGAAGCGTATGTGGGTTTCCCAGCAAAAGGATTGGCATTGTTTACGGGTGCTGATTGTGTAGCATTGGCTCGTGTACCATTACTAGGTGACATGGCTGTATTGACAGGACCACCTTGGCCAGGCTGTTGTTGTTGCGGCGTACTTCCAACAGGTTGTCCTGTTTGCGCCGTTACGACTGCTGTGGCGGTGGGTGTAGCAGAAGGTTGATTGCTGTTATTGTTATTATTATTATTGCTGTTATTGCTATTGTTACTGTTGTTATTGCTGTTATTATTATTGCTATTGTTATTATTGTTGCTGTTCTCTGTAGGCTGTGGAGCAGACGTCTGTTGGTTTCCTAAAGCAAATCTCAATTAAATCTAGGTGTGTATCACTTATTTTACATCATACCCAAGTCCTCAGCTATAAACGATAATGTGAATAAAATTTACAGCTGTGATGTTTATTATTATCATTTACCTCGTTTTACGTGATATACACCTGCATCGACTATTATGATTGATATCAAAAATAATAGCACAAATAGAAAAAGACGCATTTGTTTCAAGTCAACAGGAAAAAAAAAATATCAAAAGAAAAAGCAAAAGAGATTCTGTTTACCTCCTTTCATTATAATGCAAAAAGGAGCAAGTAAGGAGAGTGCACCTTTCCATAATAACAGGGGATGCATCTGGATCGTCTCATAGAGGAGATAAATAAGTACGTCTAAAAATATAATACTTTTTTTAGTGTATAAATAACAACCAAGGGGGGAGGGGCACCAAGTTGTAGCAGTATAAATAAAACTTTTTATTTATCTATAAACTCTTTTACAGACATCCATTGAATGTCATGGTTTTCAGCAAGCCCTCCTGTGCTCGCCGTAAATCCTATCCAAGCTTTGTCCGCGGACAGATAATCTAAAAAGCTTTCATTTGTCAGCTTCAGTACCTGGATGTACTCGATGTCTTGCTTTTCTGCAAGTCCTATCTCAATTACGCCGTTAGTTAATAATCGGATCTTAGACTTCATCCAGTCTCCATTTTGAAGCAAAGGTATACGAGACGTATGGCCGAGCGAATATTTCTGGTGTGACGAATTAGCAAATGGCGGCTTCCTTCCGTGTATGCTAATATGGTTGCTAGAGGGATCTTCACACGTATCGTAGCTATGTAGCTTTATCAGTGGTTTTTGTCATTATTATTCGCGTACCACGTACCTTTTATATGTATCGTATTCAACTGCCAAACTATAGCACTTAATTAATCATATCTTCACAGTAAATAGCAGCAACATCTATTACTCACCAATTTACAATACCGCCGTAGCCCAATTCACATCCCCCACCACCCAACGCCTTTTCACTTTGACTCTGAATTACAAAAGCAAACCCGTCAGCTCCATTGATTGCTGGGCCTCCTTCACTGTTGGTCACACGAAAAGCGAACTCAATCTCGATGCCTTTTAGATTGCTTTTCAAGTCTATAGACTGTTTACAATAAACGCCGCCTCGTTGATCGGGTTCAGCTCGCGTTAATCGAATGACTGGGGTTTTTGGTATAAAAGATTGGGCTTCAAAATGGCACGCAGCATTCCCTATTACGTTGTAATGTACTTCATCATTCACGGGAACTGTTGCTATATCTTTCGCAAAATATGAGTAAATTTACAATGCCCACAAATTTAAAAGATACTTACTGTGTTGCTTTATGTCAATTTCAACCATCACATTCTCTGTTATTACTTTATCACCAGCTTCACCACGACTTGTACGCCATGCCAAAGAACCTTTAACCATGTTATTTCCCCTGGGTCTTTTTTTTTTTTTTTTTTTTTTTTTTTTTTGGACGGATGGGACTTACCACTTTGTCTTCCTACCATTTCTTCATCCTTCACAGTAATTCGCTTACTATCTTCCTCTAACTCCATTAACTCTCTTACTCGCCTTTCATTCAACTGATTTTTTCTTAGCTGATTCGTATGAGCTTGGCGTTTTACTGTCAAATCTTCAAGAAACAAAGCTAAATGTATTTCTTTCACTTTGTTTCGCCTTTTTAATACATCTGGCCAGTTGCGTGTATATCGTTTCGTTACGTCTACGGCTTCTTCAGCAGAAAAAGCTGTGCAATAACTCAACTTCTTATTCCATCCTTCACTATAAATTAAAGGCTGCTGTCATATTAGCCTTCGCAGCCTAATAGCACCATGTAATTTGTTTTACTTTATCCCAAGCTTCTTCACAAGAGTCGCAGTGGATCCATCGTTGTTCTTGTTCCGAATAAACTTCAGTCCATACGTGATCTGTTGTGTCGAATACAATTCTTGCGTCGGCGCCTACAGCGCGACAGCATAGCGTAAAACACTACATATGGTGAGTTGCCTCCTAAATAAATTTGTGTTGAAGAAAATCCTACGTTGGCCCATTCGCCGCATCTTCCCTTTCTTGTTTCTAACAGTTTTGCAGGATCACTATTTAATAAAAATATAAGCTAACGAAGAAAGAGGATATTTTTGTCCGCTAACATACTTGTATCGGGGAAAACGAGTGGTTAGCTGACATAAAGCACATTGATATAGCTCCACAGTATGGGCACCATATTTAAGGTCGTCTTCAGTAGGTGATGCCATACCCACTGATCGGGTTTGTGTCTAGTAAAGTGAACTAGTTTTTAGCGCAAAATATTTTGAAGAGGAATAGAGAGGATTGAGTTACATTTGAGCAGTAATCGCAAGGTGCATTATTAACCCAAGTGAAAAAGTCGTTTTTGAACCAATGTAATAAGCGTTTAATAACTTTGTCTTCAAGGGATCCTCCTGATTCATCATCTGCTTCTTCGTAAAGTCTTTGTAAAGGGATTAATTCCATAGCTTTATCCTGCAAGGAAGAGTTTAGTAAAGATGAAGATGTTCTTTGTGAATGTGCATTACAAGAAGTTCTCGATTTTCGTAAGCAAAAGCAGTTCTTCCATTGCGTTCGAGGTGATTAAGAAAAGATTTTTGCTGGACGACTTGTGGCAGTTTTATATGCTTCCTTAAATATAAGAACCAGAGTTCAGTAATTTGTCTTGCTAACGTATTATTATCTGTCATGAAATAAATTATTAGCCAAACTATAATAAAAACAAGAATACAAAGGTAATCGTACATGAGGGGCGTGAAAAATGAAATTTTGGGTTTTATTAATGCAAAAAGTTATGGATTGGCAGTTTGAATATCCCAACTGCTTTCTTTTATATTAAACTGATAAACTGTTCTTTTTGGCGGATAATCTGCATAGTCAAAATGTTCGACACTTGATACTTTGTAAACTAATAAACAAAAGTTATCCATGGCTATATTATGCACCACAGAACTATCATTTTGCTTTAGCGATTGACATGTAAATGCAATATCCGCTGCTTTCGGCGTGTCTCCTCTTGACGGCCAAGTGAAAGTCGCTCGTAGCTTAGGATCCAATTCCCTCCATTGTAATACGCGCTGCTCCTCCCAAAAGTCTGCAGCAAGCTGTTCATCATCCGTAATCTTTGGTGGAGGGAATCTCGTTACTTGAATAGGCGCAGAAGCTATATAAAACCGACCACTAAAATTATAATACTCCTTGGTTTTTGGCATAATCCTGAAATTCAGTTACTCTGCATAAGTAAGCCGTGATTTAAAGTGTGATATTTCTTACCAACTCAATTTTGCGTTCGGATCTGATTTAATATCACCCATCAAAATATTGTCATTCATAGCCAATAAAAACTTGAAAAATCTAATATCTTGCGCCAAAAACCCTTTAAATGGTATACAATGCATTGAGATATCTCCAGATCTTTTCATAGTAGACATAGATAGATAAACTATCACAAGTCAGACTATTGGCTAAGTTGATTATTGTTAACTAGTGCTTGTTACCTTGATCATTACTGTGATAATTGCTCTCAAATGATTTTAATAAAGGCCGCTTCCAAGGTAAAAAACTGTTCGATTTTTGTAAAACAGGTGAAGTTGGTAGTGAAGTCATTTCGAAATGAAGTGTAAAGGAAGGCTCTAATATATTTCGAATATCATTAAATTAATATTGTGTGTAACATGTGGCTTTTCAACATAATGAACTAATACACAAGGTTTAATTCGTGTTCGAAGCTTGAGTCAATGTTGATAGATACTTTTATACTTTTTTTTTTTTTATGTGTGTATTTGCTAAAATTTAGTTAATAGCTACACAGACACAGACACAGACACTTTATTTTATTTCTGTTTGACATCTCCATTCAACATTGGTTTATTAGGGTTTCGGTTAATTATATGTAGAGGCATGTGACACTTGAATGAAGGAACTACGAGCAGTCATTGCCTTTGAGCAAATCTTTTTTTTTCTACGGACTTAAATCGAACTTTTGAGTCATTTAATGAGGTAGAGAGCTCTAATAGTGAATGTTTTTAAACTATTTCTCCAAGCAGTTCTCTCTTGCCGAAAAAGGGGCCACATGATGTTTGTAGCACAAAACGTACTATTGAGGTAATCTTATTTCAATGCAGGGACTCTCAACGGAGATACAATTATGCATGCCACAGTTGGCGCGCGTTAGTTTGTGTCTTGGTTGTTTGATGCTGGCATGAAATCTGCTTGGCAAAAAAAGTAGTAGATGGCCTTAAGTTTTAAAAATGATTTCAAATGTTTGCTTATTCTAATCTTAGACAACACCTTACATGTCTCAAGAGAATGAAATTTGTACAAACATATTATGGATATAGTCTAACAGCGATAATGCGTTCAGAGAAAACTGTCTGTTACCTTACTAGACTCTTAATACAAGTCCACAAAAGTAAAGAAGTAAAAATCTTTTTTTACTATTTCTTTCCTTCAATTATTTGTGTAATCTGCAATTTATGCATTATGATGACTCGCGACTTATTTGTTATAAGTATTAGCAGGCAGAGTCAAGTTGCCATTATACAATTGGTTCATTTTCGTATAGTTACAATAAAGGAGAAGTTACATAGTGATATTCAATTACTATAGCTGTTCGCATACAATAAAATACGAGAAATACATTTTTTTTTTTGTTACAAAAGCATGGAAGGATTTATTGTTTTTATATAGTAGGATGATGAAAGATAAAATTAAAAAATGATAGTGAGTTTTAAAAATACATTTAGTTCATGACGACAGCTCTGTAACGAGGCTTTGCTTGACGAACAAATTCGAAGGCTTCATTAATTTGGTCCATGGGGAAGGTGTTAACCCAAGTACGAATATTCTTTTCTTCAGCAAAGTCGAGGCAGTCTTGAATATCCTTAGGAGTACCAATGAAGGTACCAGCGAGAGTGAGTTGCTTACCACACATGACGAGAGGAGGCAAACCAGAGAGAGGAACTTCAGGAATATCACAGAGCATCATAATACCGTTGTTCTTCAACAACTTGAAGTATTGATCCCAACACTTGTTGACAACCTTGGTGGCAAGAATGTGAGTAAGAGTATTATAGTGGGGTTCCATTTGTTCTTCCTTTTGCATGAGGACGAATTCGTCACAACCGAGCTTCTTGGCATCAGCGGCCTTTTCGGGAACAACATCGAAAGCAACAACTTCGGCACCCAAAGCCTTAGCCCATTGAACACCAAAGTGACCAAGACCACCCATTCCGAGAACACCGACCTTACAGCCAGGACCAACATTATAGCGCTTCAAGGGAGCGAAAGTAGTGACACCACCACAGAGGAAAGAAGCAGCAACTTCTGAAGATAAATGGTCGGGAATCTTGACAACGAAGTCTTGGTTACCTCTCCACTTTTGAGCGAAACCACCATAAGTCTTATCTTTAGTGGCGTTGTCATAGCGATCGTTGAAAGTCCAGACACAGTGAGTAGAACACAAGTTTTCCATACCCTTCTTACAGTAGTCACACTTGTGACAAGAAGCAGATTGACAACCAACACCACAACGGTCACCGACCTTAATTCTTGATACGTTCTTACCAACCTTGGTGACGGTACCAATGATTTCGTGACCAACGACACAAGGGAATTCAGTAGGACCCCAACCTTCATCAACGGTGTGCTATGAAGTTATATAACGTATTACTAAACGCGTTTTATACATAAAGAAGCCAGATTACTTACGATATCAGTACCACAAACACCACAACAGATGATGTCCATTTGGACCATATCTTCATCCCAAGTACAGAACTTCATTTCCATAGGCTTAAGAGGTTGACCTAAAAGTGAACTCGATAAGCATACGCTTCCTTCCTTTGATATATATATATATTGTTACTTACTCTTGCCAGCACAAGCATAAGCGGTGAAAGTTTCTTCAGACATATTTATTTATTTATTTATCAATTAGATGATGATGAAAAACAAAAAAAAAAAAAACTTCTGTACTTTCAGATCAACCTTTATATATCCTTCTCGCATAATTCGGGATTTGAAATAATGAAACCCATGTTTCAGTATCAAAAAACGTGTGCAAAAAGAAAGTGCATTCGAATGTCAGCCCATTTTTTTTAATTTTTTGTTTTTGGCATGTCCCCCAACGACCCTTCATCTTACTATTTAGATTATTATGCATATTAGATTTTCTCCAATTCTCACACAATAACGATTATCCGGAAATACTCTCTTTTGTTTTTGTTTTTTTCTTTTTTTTTTTTAAAAAAAATACAATCTAAACTGTATGTTTTTACTGCTATTAAACATAATCATCGGAAATCTAAGAGTAAAAAAAAAGAAAAAGGCAAGATATATCTGAAGCATCTGATTGGGTTGTATTCATTCCGAGAAAAGGGAAAATTTGGAAAAGTCAAGATTCAGCTCTAATAACCGGATCGATTTATCTTTACAAATATCGAACAACAAAATGTCTCTACAAGTACGACATATACAGAATAATGTATATTATCATGTTTGTTATAGCTTATAAATATTTCCGAAGAGAAGCAATGTAGTTCCCATAATGGCTACACAGAATCTTAATATTTACGCGTTGATGTAATTATACTTCCTAGATGTCGAATTGTTATGCAAGATCAAATGAGGCACATGTACCTTAAATAATCTTAATATTATCGCTTTTTTGGGTTGTTATTAATAGTAAAGCGCGTCTTAGTGTAATTCGGCATCATACAAATACCTTATTTATTACTATTAAGCTCATATAGATAAGATTTATATACATGTGACCTGTGTGAATGCACTGTTTGATACTTTATCCGTTATTAATCTATACTGCTCTTCTTAACAGAATATATAATAGCTGTTGTATATTATCGATCCGACAACTGAAACCATTACGAAATTCAAAAAGTTTCTCCACATTTTGATACCAGGAGGAAAATTCGTATACTAAAATGTAAACCAATCCTGCTTTCCAATTTTGGCTTTTCTTCTAGAGTGGCTTTATCTGATCAGAATTATGGCATGTTGTCTGTACATGAACACAAGAGTGATTTTTAGCCAAAATCAAATATCTCTTTAAAAAAACAATTGCGATGTGATATAAAATAAACAAAAGGAACCGAGAATTGCTTTAGTTTAATGGAACGCAGCCCAGTACAAAATAGGACAAACCCTATGCTCTTATATGTTGTTGGTATAAATACGTAAAAATAACTCATGAGCTGTGCAATCTCAAAATTAAGGGTGCGTAGTAAAAAAGCGGTTATTAGTCAGATGTAAATAAGTGATAAGTGTCAAAATATACCAATCTCTGGCCTCAGCCAGGCCCTTCTCTATCAGCGTAGTATGGCACAAAAGTAATAGCTTACTCTACTATATATAGCACAGTAAGGCTGCGTATATTCAAAATAAGCAATCAACCAATTATATCAATCTATCTTGATGAGCCGTTACCCTATTTCCTAGTATAGTGCCCTCCAAAACGAATTTATAGACAGATATCTCTCAAATATCAAACACTGTAAAGAAACATCAAATGGCTATCATACTTTAAAACTTTATTAGGATGAGCCACTACTGGCGTACCATTTTAATGATTTATCGTCAGAACAAGAAACTAGCTTGTTTCCCTCAGTGTTCCAAGCAATGCCCCAAACCTAAAATTACAGAATGTTTAAGCAAGGTTTGTTTCAGGAATAAATGAAAAAAGGAGCTTACTTGATCTGAATGGATTTCATGTGTTTCCAGTACTTGTCTAAGAGCGAGGTCCCAAATCTTTACTTTCTTGTCTGATCCACAACTTGCTAGCTGTTGTTTACTGATATCAGGATTAGCCGCGACATTTAAAACCCAATCTGAATGGCCAGTTAATGTTGATGCTATCTGCCCGTGTTCAACATCGTAAATATGAATACATTTATCGTCACTACCACTGATAAGAGTCTTACTATCGCTAGCAAAAGAAAGCGCACGAACTGCCATAGCGTGACCTATCCACAGCTCATCAATACATATCGCTTTCCGATACTCCTCTACCCGAAATAGTTACCTGACAAAGTATGCGCTAATTGATTTGTTTCTATATTAAAAACATAAATCGCGCCGTCTTTCGCTCCACCTGCTAAATATTTTCCATCAGGGCTCTATAATAATGTAAATATATAGGTCTCTAATAAACACCAATCAAAACAATGTATTTTACATAAGCAACAGACAATAAAAAGTTGTTTTTGGTAGGTAAACTAGCTGTCTTTTCTCCTGATTCAATATCGTATATATTAATGTTGCCATTGTGAGAGCCTGTGGCAATGCTTTGTCCGTCAGGGCTTATTTTGGCTTTCCATGCTTCAAGAGGTGCAGCTGTGATGTTCTTCAATAATGTTCCATTTTCTAAATCCCACACACGAATGTTCGAGTCAATTGAAGTAGAAACAGCTCCTATTGTAAAATTAGTACTTGTTATAACTGAATCTTTTTTACTTGTTTACGGGTTCCGTTTATTGAGGCGTCCACTGAAATGACACCCGTAGCGTGGCCTTCTAAGGTATGTTTTAATTCGCCTGAATTACCATCCCTAAAAAAAGCGCGTCAATTGACAGCCGCCTACCGATTTTAAAAATTACTTTACCAGCACTTGACGCTATAGTCCTCTGAACCTGTAATAACTAGATTGGTTTTGTTGGACCAAGTGACATCCCAAATGCCATCAGCGTGTGCTATGATCGAGTTAAATTTGCATCCCTCCCATTTTTGAGGTTGACGTACCTTCTTCGTTAACAAGTGTTGGAATGTATGTCGTAGGCTTTAGATAAACAGAATGTTAATCATGAGCAAACCATTACCGTAATTTCTTTCTATTACCATTGTCTTTCACTGCAAGAAAAAAAAAAAATAAGACTTGGTTATTGTATTTTTCAGCAATTAAGAGACAGTCTCAGAGAAAATATCTAATAGAAAATTTTAAATCAATCAGAGACATAACTGACAAAAAAAAAAAAAAGACGACACTAGCAATACCAGACACGTATACACTCAGCAGGATATCAACAAGCTTATTGGTCTGTTAGTTTAACAAGTACCTAATAAAGGATGTAGCTTTTAAGACAGGTATAAATGAAAAATCAGCCTACTGTTTCGAATCACAGTGGTAAAAAACTGTGAACAGAAGAAAAGAGACGCAGAATGGGAACTGTCTCTGAGCTTACTGAGGATCACTCAAAGTTTATTATCGACCTCGTTGATGTGCGCTCAACTACAATTGTAGCTGAAGTACTTGAGTTGTTGCTCATAGAGCTTCCAGACCTCTCTGTAGTAAGCCCATCCGCAGTATACAGACATCTTATTAGGACCAACTGTGCACTATTTATGAAGAGGTTGGTGGAGATTTTATTATGTCTTTATCTGTCGATATTGTTGATAAAGTTAGAAGTTTTTCTGGTGTTGGTTTCAAATCAAAAACCAGCAGTTCCCGCAATAGATGGTCTACTTCTTCACTCTCGTACTATGTAAAATAAACTTTCAGTTGAAGATAGGTTAGTATTAGAAGCAAATCATTTGCAAGTAAATAAGAAATGGTTGTTAAAGTCAGGAGCTTATGTAGAGAATACCATTGACAAAAAAGCATTGATTTTTCTTATGAAACAATATGATCAAGTAGTGCCTTGAAAAAGATCTTTGAATACTGCATAAATATTCCTTTGCATTCATACATAATGAATACAAATGGTGAAGCTTGGAAGATTGCTTTTAAAGTTAAAGAAATCATGAAAGCTATAGTAGTGATAATAGATTTAATACTCCACTTCCCAATGAAATGCTTGACATAGTATTACCCAAATATTCTCAAGACAATGGACCCTATTTCTCACAGTACAAAGATCACAATTTGGCAACATTTTTTATTATTTATAAATAGGGGCTGTTATGATTACTTTTTTTCTTTTATACTCTTAGTTATTTTATATACTTTTAATTTGAGAAGGAAATTTACTGAAAAGAAAAATAAGACTGTACGAAAGCCTTCGATTTTGAGAATCCTTTAATAATGGTTATACTCTTCTTATACTTTTATCGTATATAATGAACATGTGTATTTAGCAAAATCTTAAATCGTTTTCTCAAGTCTACGCCACGCTTTTTGCAATTCTTTGATCAAGTACGTGAAAATAATACATGCACCTTCTTTTCTATTTCAGTAAAGATATCTAGAACGTAGCGTCTTCTGTAAAATGACATTCAAAAGCTACTAAAAGAAATTAAGCTGCTTGCTGTTGGTGATATTCGACCAGCATACATCACATGTTTGTAGTATCAAATGAAGTGCGCGTGTACAGAAGCCGTGTATGCATCAATGTAAAATTTATGTTTTGGTTATAATGAATTTTATGAATTGATTTTATTTCATGTTAACTTGAAGGTTTTGTACATGGAAGCCAGGATGTCCTTAGACCCTCCACGTCACGAAGTTCACGGAGCAAGATTACGTTGTCAAAGTGTGGTTGAAGACGTTGTCGGCTGTTTTTGATGGCGAGAGCAAAAATATAATCACAAGAATTTACCCGTATGTTATTGTTAGGGAGAATTCGGTTCCCAAAGAATCTAGTAAATATAAAGCTCTTGAAAATGACAACACTAATTTGATTAGAGACAAAATCGATTTGCGAGTTTGTCACCTCTCGCCTGCTAATGAAGTAGTTGATCTCCTTTGCGTTGAATTCCCAAAAGATAACAAAGATGATAAATATCATCAAGATCATAGAAAGGTACTCCGTGAGGCGAAGCTAAATTGTCACAGGCTTTATAGGGACAAATATATCAAATCAAGAAGCAAGAGGTCAACCCCGGATATTGGATACATGTGGCTGTTACTGAGGGCGAAATGGGCAGAGTCTCTCTTATAGATAATGGTCTTTACGTAGTCAGCCATCTTGGTTCTTTACGGTTACCATCCTCCGGAGCTGATATGAGAAAAACCAGAACACTTCTTGAGCGACTTTTTACTATCAAGAGATACCTAATCGGCCAACAGCAAATGTTTATCACTATAGAGCACGAAAAGGCAGCCATTAAGAAATTCATGGATACTAAAAGGAACGAAGCAAGGTCGCCCTATGCAAATGATTTTGAAGGGAGCAATTCAGACTCCTCTCTTTCTTCTGTTGAATCGCTCTGTCCGAGAAAAAGTACGTCTATTGGGTCAGAACGTCGTGGTTTTCTCCTGCTTTTAAAAAGGATACTAGGTATCAAGGAATTTGGTCGAAGTGCCTTTTCTTACCCGCTCCTCCTTTCAAGTAATTTTTTTATAAATTACTATTGAATGTCGCCCTATAGATTTTTGAATAGGAAACAGTGATGCATTACGCAAGACTCGAAGCACTATGAGTAATCATTCTGCTCAAGCGTAAACAATGCATGAGTATTTTTTTTAACTACCCGTAAAATTATAGTAGTAATAGATACAAATATCATTTAGTATCATATTGGTGATTGAAGTGAAGAAGGCAAAGAAAGATATGTAATGGTTACTTTACTTGCATTTACTAACGCGACATTCACACAGGTCTTTTGACGCTTATAACATATTGTTGAAAAACTTTTTCATTAAAAGAAGAGAGCTTTAACTGACAAATTGACTATTCAAACAGACACCTATGTTTTTTTTTTTTTTCGTATTAGCATTAATTGGTAAGTTCATTTCAATAAGTACCCTTTGCAAGCATGAAAAAAAAAGAGGGCTATCTGGCTAATTCTTTGTACACGGCAGACTTTCACGGCAAAATTTTGAAATGCTAGAGAATAGAGTAAAGTTCCAAACGCCATGATAGCGCACCAAGGTTTTTATTATATGTGTTTACTCAAATTGCGGAACTTACATAATAAAAAGTTTCGCACTGACCATGAATTGGGGTTGTGATACAAGCACATTTGATTTTCATATTTCACGATTAAGTAAATAAAGCATGCTTTAAAACAGAATCGTGTTTACTTTTTTTTTGATTAAACAGCTATGTAAATTGCTTTACTAAAAGGCTCATATAAAGCACCATACTCCAAGAATCCAGATTGGAAACAGAAATTCACAGAAACATTTGATACGATAATCTCAAGGGCTTCTTTCAGTTATCATACTAGAATTTTCCTATGTGTTACTTGAAGAAATTTCATTTAATTAGAATTCCCAAAGAAAATTCGTATACCTTCTTTTTCGAGGGCATAAATAATACAATGTATTTTAAAAAAATATGTTTCTCTCTTTGTCTCGTTTCATTACAATTGAATGGTAGTGGTAGCTCCCATTAAAAGCTCTAACCTTACTGCTAATAATGAGAAGCAGTCTGTATCCGACCTTTCGACTGTATTAAATTTAACAAAAGGTGATATCCCTCCTCCACTTGTAGGGGCATCAACTATAGCATTAGACCAGCATATATACGTTTTTGGCGGAAGAATCAGCTCTTCCAGGCAATTAACAAATCACTTGTATATACTTGATCCCCTCACACTAACATGGAGCCGACACTTACCACCACCAGATTCAGGCAAACCACCAATCCCTCGATATTTTCATTCAGCCACAACTTATGATGACCGTTACATTGTCATTTTTGGCGGCATAGGTAGCCCTAACCAGAAGCAAGAAGAAATAGATACTATGAGCGATATATGCCTTTTTGACACCAGAACAATGGGGTGGGTGCATCTTGATATCAAGCCTAGCCTCTTCACTCCTCAAGCAAGATATGCTCACCTCGCTACGATATGGGACTCCAGCAAATTTGTTGTTATAGGCGGTCAGGATCTAGCTAACCAGCATATACATGATATACATGTATTTGATTTAAAAGAGCAAATGTGGACACACGCCAATACAATACAAGGTACTCATGACGCATATCGCACTATCGCTTTTCATTCACAAGAATCAGTATACATCTATTCTAATTACAATTTCAGCGACATCAATCGAGACTTGATTTGCCTGAACCCCACAGATACTCGTAAAATGAAGAGTTATGCTAAAGATATGGTAGGAACCCGCTTACCCCCTGGCCTTCGATTTCCCACTGGCTATATACTAGGTCATTATCTTATTGTGTCCGGCACATGCTTAAGTACAAACCTGAAGAGTTTCCAGACCTGGGCACTGGATTTACTAACACTTAAATGGACGCCTATCGACACTGGATGTGATATATTATCTGGGTCATGGAACCGTGGTGTGGTTTCTGGTAAGAAGTTTTATATACTGGGACATTCTCAACGAGATTTGAAAGACGATTATAACTCTCGCCGTACGAACTTTCATCATATCGCGGTTGTTGAACTTGAAGCTTTTGGTGTATGTGTACCTCCTCCTTCTCATAGCTCACCTCTAGCTCGAGATTTAGGAGTCTTTTTACTAAATACCCCACTACTTGGAGATGTGGTGATATGGACCACGGATAAACGGTCTATCCTAGTTAATTCGGCTATTGTGTGCAAGCGTTGGGGAGGATTTAACAAGTTCTTACTTGAAAAAGAAGAAAGCTCGGACCTAGTAATACAAAGGAAGCAAATCCTATTTCCTGAAAACTACATAGTGACATTAGCGTTTTTACAATACATATACACAAGCCACATAATCACCAGTCAACCTTCGGTTCTTTGCCGTTTATTACTGTTTGCAGATATGCATGGCATTTCTAGATTAAAGGAGCTTTCAACGTATGCTTTACATCAGGTACTTTCGATTTCTACAGCAAGTTTAATATACGAAACAGCGATACTTGCTTTGCAAATACCGCTTCAAATACGCGCTTTGAAAATGATGATTCACGCAAAACGCCTTATAATGAAGCAGATCCGCGATGAAAATTCTTCGCAAAATACATTAGAAGAGCCGATATCTTCATCTAACATTAGCATCTATTTATCAGATCAAGAGTCTATATCCCCAACATTATCCGATTGCTCTTCCTTCAGAAGCCTTCGTAGAATAGCTCGAAGCTCAAGTCAAAAGTCAAGCGGTTCTATGAAATCTACACCCCTTAACGCAGTTGCTTTGAAGAAAATGCCACTTCTTTAGTAAGCCGACCTTAATTATATATATAGCGTCTCTCTACGTTTTTTCTCTTTTCAAAACACTTTCAATTTGTGCTAGCTTATGATTTGAATAAATTAATATGGTTTACTTGTTCGTTACTCTTAGATCAATGCTGTAAGTTCATGGAGGTGAACATGTATGAAGCAAGTCACTTTTATGCAAGAGAGGTATGATTATATTATAAGCGTCTTCTCATGTATACATATCCTATGCATGCAGCATAATTGCTATAATAGCCAAATCACAAGCAACGTAGAATATACTGTCTACTTGAATATGTCTGTTTATATTCAAGTTGGTGCAATTACTGTCACTTCGGTCGCTTTTTAGAAAAGTCACACTTAAATTTTTCTTTTCCTTCAGGTTTTTGATGTTTTCTTTGTTTTTTGGAATATGTCAGAAAAAAAAGGTAAATCTTTTCAGTTGCAGTGGTTCCTACTAATTAACGTTTAGATAAAGGACACATTCCTAGAAAAGAGTGGCCATTTGAAGAGATCCAGTCAGATGAGTATCAACGTAAGCTAGAGACTGTCGAAGTGTATACAGCTTTCGTTGAACCTAAGCAAACAAACAACATATTAAAGTAATCAGCTTTGAATATTGTGTCAGTTTTTATATATTGATCCCTTTTCCTTTTAGGTTTATTCAGAAACATTTGCCGCCGCTCGAAGGAATGGAGCATTGTAAACGAATTAGACGAATTACCCAACTTGACACAGACACCGGTAAGCTATTGTCATAAAACATTGGATGATCTAAGAGAAAATGTAACAGATCTTCAGGTTTTCTACTGGAAGTACTATTGTGCCTTAAAGATACAATGAGTCAGGATGAAATTGAGGCACTATTCAAAAAGCACGAGTTTGACGTGGAAGTTCAGATCTGTGCTGTTAGTCGTCATGCACCCTTGAATCGACAACAATACACCGAATGGAACCACCTATGGCCTTTGAACTATCGCGAAGATACTCGCTTAGACCCCAAATTTACAGCTGGTGATATAAGTATAATCGAAGAACATATGCGCTATATTTTAACAAACCAGTCCTACAAAGTCATGTGTCGTATTGTTGATCCGAATAACAACAAGGTGTTGGCAGAAAAACAAGATAGCAGGGAAGAACATCCATTGCATCACGCTGTCATCAACTGTATTAACCAAGTAGCACAAAATGAGAATGAGCTTAACGGTGGACAGGGACGAATGAAGAGGACATTGGATATGACGACTGAAGAGGGGCCAAAGAAAATAGCATACCTATGCACTGGCTACGATGCGTACATAACCCACGAGCCTTGCGCTATGTAAGGATTACTTTACGGTTGAGCGAATTAATATACTAACCTAGAGATTGTTTTTAGGTGTGCTATGGCACTTGTTCACTCTAGAATTTCACGAGTATTTTATAGTATACCCTCAAAATCAGGTTCTTTAGGATCTGTTTATAAAATACATTCTCATCCAAGCCTAAACCACCATTACCGCGTTTTTAGATACACATTCAATGATATAGAATTTCAGTTAGACCCTTCATTACAAAGCCAAGAACTATAATAAAAGAAGAAGAATACTATTTTCATAGTTTTGAAACGTACAGTCGCTATATGTAAATAGACTATTGTATGGAATCAAAGATAAGGCTATATACTTCAGAGCACAATGTTACAAAGTTGAGCTAAACTATGTATTTTATTCTTATTCGTATTTATATCGCTAGTTTTTGTTAAAATAACTCCTATGGAAGACTTGGGAGATGATTAATGACCCTCGATCTCCGTAGTCGTGTACACACCATAAGTTGCATGCTTGTCTAAACCAACTTCTTTTAACTTCGATAACAATGTCTGTTTTTTTTGCTCTTTAAGTTCCATATCGTCTTCGTCATATATCAAAGGCTCAAAAGTATCCCTTTCAAACTCTCTTCCGTTCCCTTCTTCATCTCCACACTCACAAGTAGATTCTTGATGGTGGATTACGTATATGGTTTGCTTGTTATTTAGCTCAAAGGTACTAAAACCTTTAAGAATATCACTGTAGTTACTAATATTCTGCATCACCAGTTTGACCTTTTTATATGGAACAGAGTACCCGACGATTTGGTATACAGTAACGCACATTTTTACTATAATATAATGAAAAGAAAAAGGGAACGAAAAGGCGCGTTCCCTACAAGTGATTAAGAATCAAAATCATTAAAGTTTATAGTCATTTATCAGGCACGTGATTTTGAGCATAAATACGTCGCGAACAAGATACTACTACTCTTCCTTTAATCTAAGAAATGCTTCGATTATCATTAATTTGATCATTGTGTACGCACAAACGTGAGTTTTATAATTAGTACTGTTGTAAAATAAGGGCTCTATGCTTTCTACTAATTGTCGTGAGCAATGTATGCTTGGGCTATAGAGACACTTCTATTTGAATATAGTTACTACTGCGCGTGCGAGGTGTAGCGGCACACTATTTTTTTTAATTTATACCTTCCTGCCTCTAGTAGTTTAAATTTCATATCACTTAAATGCCTTTAAAAATCACCTCACAGGCAGTCCACCGCTGAACCGTGTTTAGTACCCCCTGCTAGTTATAAAAGCTTTTAAAAACAAACTAAGCTCAGTTGAAAAATTGATACTAGGCGAAGACACATGCAATCCGAAAAAGAGGTATATGACATATCATTTATGTATACACTTACAGTTATTGCCTTTGGTATAGTCAATATTATGCTCTGTAAGCACGAGCCTAAAAACATATTGAGTGCACTGAAGAAACTTTTAGCCCAAGTTCTGATCAGATAGTGTATATGTAAATAATTGACGAATTCTTTAGTATCTCCTGTTTTTGATCCGTTTTCTTTATTTCCTTATTAAAGTCAATTACATATTGTTTTATTATGAATTGGAAGCCTTAAAACTCAAGATAAAGATAAAGTTGAAACATTTGGTTTACATGTCCAAATAGATCCACACCTCCTTTTTGGTCGTTCAAAATACAGTAAATTAATTATCTTAGCAAGCCCTCACTTTATAAAGGATTAAGTAAAGGTAAACTAAGGTAAAATCTCGTACAATTTTGAATGGTTTTTAGGGTAAAAAGTTAGGGGCAGAGTTTACAAAAATGCTGCTTGGTACTCGCGAAAATTCCGATAATAACGAATATGTTGATACTGCAAGTGTAAAGCTCAAAAACCGTGTTTACGGATATTTTGAGGATAAGTCTACTCGCCAGAACTTTTTTGGTAGAATTGTCGTTATTAACAAGGTTAAGTATATTCAAAAATATGAATGCTCACTTAAAAGAACACCTTTCTAGCAAGTTTCCTAACAGGATTACTATAGACAATAATATTATTATGCATCCCGTAAGTGATGTAGAAATTATTAACGACGAAGGTGTTTCTCTTTCAGAACTTCTTGACATGGAAATTGCTATGGGCGAAGATATACAAACAAGGCTCTTGAGCGTTCACAAGTTTGGATCATTTTACTTTATGCTTCAAATATATGGTGAGGGACAAAACAATCCATTTTATTATTAGCAAGATGATTGATCTGTCTTTCGTATAGCTCAAAGATTTCCTCAAAATTAACAACTATGCCGACTCTATTATGAACTATGAATAAATGCACTGTTACTTTCCTTAAATCTTGTCAATATATCGTTTTAAATGGTGAGGTAATCTAGACAGGTGTTGTAGTGGGGAGGGACTCAAGACTTATTTCAAACGAATTTTGATTGGCTGAATTAGAATGGCCCCCAGTTTCGAGGTGTGTTGGGGGGGGGGTAAACCCCCCCCCCCCCCCCCCCCCTAAAAAATTTCTCCCAATCAGCTTCCAGATGCTGTAACACAGTTGTGAAAATAGTGTTCGGTCGGTGTTTAATATTGATTTTTTAAGTTTTAACTTTATTTAAGCCAATCAGTATGAGGTCTCAAATTTCAATGGCAGGAAATACCATAAAAAGGACAAAAAACTTTGGGTGTGATACTGTAATTAAACTTTGACTTTGTTTGGAAAATCTAATATAATGACGTTTGGCACCACTTGGTGGTGGCTCATTCTTTCCAAAAAAAAAACCCCCCACTGGTATATAAAAAGGGATGCATATCCAAGTTCTGGTTTTTTTTCTTTTGCTCAAAAACAAATCTTGAAATCAAACTTCTTCGCCATGGGTTCTCAAATTAGTAGTGATATTAAGTACGTTTATACTAATATCAACGGCAACCGTGTCCCTGTTCCCTACGTTCGTCTCGCTAACGGCCAATGGGTCCCGCTCCAACAATTACAGCAAAATTGGTACTCTGGATATTATAATGACCCTCAACGATTTATGGGAGGAAATGGCTACAGTAGTCCAATGATGAGAAATGGAAGTTCATATCATCTATATTCGCCAAAGTAAGTATCTTTCACAGCAACCATATAATGGGCCAACTAATAGCAATAACTTTAGTAACATCACTGGCAATGACTACTACGCACCAAATCAAGTTTATTTTAACAATGGTTTTCTTCGCTAAGCTCAATCTTAGCCTATCATGTGTAACTCTTTGTATATAAAACCCTCTTGTAAACATTATAAACCCCTTTTATGAATGAATATTATGTATATGACAATAAACAAATCACTTTATAACAATACTACATAAACCTGTCTATGATGTATGTTTGTCACACAATTCTTGGTGAATTATATGTAATCCAATCGGCTGTCAAATAGGCGGCTGAATCCAATGTGCCGTTACATCCGCTTGGCACTTTCCGACATGGTCGAAATCTGGTATTCGGATAACCTTGTCACTGCTAATCATAATGAGTCCTAGTACCGCACACATGTTTATGGCCCAGTCTTTGATAATGCGTTCATTTATGACAAGAACTTCATCAACAAACGGGCTGACTGTATTTCAAATATTACGAAGGAATTTGATGATATCGCCAACCAGCGTGTTGATTTTATTTTACGCAACTTGAATGATGATTCTGACTATCTTTCGGCAGAGGAAAAACCAGGCCTCAAAGGCGTCAAAAAAGATATTGGTAAAGGAAAGACGCTTCAAATGTCGATGATACGCAAGTGGACTCAATATGTTGGCAACAGCAGAATCTCCAACTTAGAGGCAATTACTTGCCAGTGGCAAGGTGTTAAGCTGCAGATAATCGGAACTAAATATATTTCTCAGAACCATTCAATTAGCTACAATAACGGGGTCTTTGTTGTACCGAAGATTGTGAATAACTTGGCGTCTTTCGCTCAACTCTGGCTGCTGCCTTGTCTTTGAAACGTCTGGTGTACTTGAATTATCGTAAGATCAATGTTATCCTCGAAGCAAAAAGACGACACGATATAGAATTCAAGAAATTTCAGGGAGGTGAGATAGATGATGATATTCTCCTTCGTTTAGACAGCACCGCTGGGTGCGACAGAAACAACGACGAGCAAATTATCGACTTTGACTTAGAAGAAGAAGACATAACAGAAGCTCTTAAAATATCAAACACGAAGATGATATTGTAACTGTCAAAGATTGGGAAGAATTTGTGGTAAAAAGAGTAGCTTGTAGAAAAAGAAAGTTAGCTTAAAATTAACAAAATAAAAAAGTTTGATATCTTCACTTTAAAAAATTGAATGGAAACAGGGAAGTTTCGATTGGTAGACAAAAAATTTACATGGACTATGAGAAGCTTGATTGGCCAGAAAAAAGTTTGATTTGTATTGTTGAAAATCTTGAATTTCAAACGCAAATCGCTGTATGTTGAAAATTACTATTTAAAATGGTTTTATGTGCCACATATAGACAAAAGATAACGTCTATTATCACATGCTGCCACATAATGGACTCTTTTGTCTTTCCTCAGCCATGTATGGCTAACTTAATTCTGGAAGAAGTAAAGGCTCGTTCCTGCCAAAGACAATAACATGATGAATTCTTCTCTTTAATTGTATTAGCTCTAGTTTGGTATTGTTATTCCTCACAAGTCAATAAAGTCATATGCCAGCACAACACAAATTGGACTGTATTAAAATAAGTTGCCTAATTAATGCCTTACTTTTTCGTATGATTATTTTCAAATACGTGTTGCTGTTAAAACAGCTTAGCTATTTGACCACTCGTAAGTGCTAACTAGTTTAAGAGTTGTCTATTTGTATTCTGCTTAAAGGCTCTTTTTTAAATAATATCGTCATATATTGTGCCTGAATGTTGTTCCCCCCTTTTCCACCAACTAGTTAGATGGATTATTACTGTTTTCTTTGATAAATGGGGGTTTTCTTTTGAGAATGACCTTATATTTTTTTTTATAAATAACCTATACAAATTTCAGAAGTTACCCACATGTTACAGTTCGAGCTGATAATGGATTACCTTATAACAATTTAGCTTTTTTAAATCACAGCGGATGTTGTCTTATTTTTAAATCTGTTTCTAAGATACTCTCTCTCTCTCTCTCTTTTTTTAAGCAATAATAAAAAGGAAAGATGACCACCACCACATTTGACCCTAAGGAAGTCACTGTTATCTTTGTTCTCGGTAAAAAGAAAGAAAAACAAGTTTGAGATGTAATTTGTTTACTCATATGTTTTGTCATTTATAGGAGGACCTGGTGCAGGCAAAGGTACACAATGTGAGAACATCAAACGTGATTATGACTTTGTTCATCTTTCTGGTATGCAGACAAAATGTTAAAATGAAAACAATTCGTCGACTAACATTTCTTTCTAAGCTGGTGATTTATTACGTGAGGAACAAAAACGTGAAGGTTCCAAGTATGGTGAGCTGATTCAAAACTACATTCGTGAAGGTTTAATTGTGCCCATGGAAGTCACTATTGCTTTGCTCGAAAATGCCATGAAGGAAGCTATCGCTGAAGGTAAAAAGGCACGTTTCTTAATTGACGGTTTCCCTCGTAAAATGGATCAAGCCGAAAAATTTGAGGAAACAGTTGTAGAATCGAAATTTGTTTTGTATTTCAAGTGTACTGAAGAGACTCTCTTGGAGCGTTTGCTTAAGAGATCCGAAACTTCTGGAAGAGTTGATGACAACATTGAGTCTATCAAAAAAAGATTCCAAGTCTTCAAAGACACAAGTTACCCTGTTATAGAAGCTTTTGAAAAGAAGAATAAAGTTCGCGAGGTAAGCTCAATAAATAAAAGAAAAGGTTTGCAAATATTCACAATACAATTTTAGATTAACTCTGAACAAACCATTGAAAATGTGTACAAGGATGTTCAAAAGGTTTTTGATGAAGAAATCTAGATAAGAATAAACCATACCTTCTCCTATAAATCATAAAATACCACTGTCGAAAGGCACAAAGTAAATTTGGTTTCGTATTTACATATGGAAAGATTCAGTTTGCTAGCAAGATGGGTTGTGATAAACAAGTCAGGGCCTTGAGTCGTTGTTAGTATTGTCTATAAATCATGTGATTGTTCTAAAGAACACGGTTTCTCTCGAAGAGGTTTTAATGAATAAAAGTAAGTATATGTGCCAAATACATTCACCCTCTAAATCCTCAACTACGATCCGTATAGTAATGGGATGCGTTTCTTATATTCCAAAGTTATTTCAATGAAAAGATGCTGTTGTAAAACAACACTTAGATTTTGTACGTTGACTTAAATACCGCTTTGGCTAGATCCATAAGGGCATAACAGCCCACGGTTGTTACGACAAAGAAAGAAAAGAGAATGCAAACTTTGCAAAATGCGTGGTTGGGGTGGCAGAGTAAGACATACCTCTGTGGAAACTAATGGGAGTATTGTCGCATAGAAAACTATAATGAAAGGTATTATAGTATTATCCTAGTTAGACGAACATGAGCTTGACTTGAAAGCCAAAGAAGCGTTTTGGTTGCTCATTTTCATCCTTTTTTTTTTTTTTTTTAAAAAATTAGACCCTTAATTGATTATATTTTAGCAAATACAGACATAATAAGCTCCCAAAAAAAAAAAAAAAAACCATGGCAAAACAGCTCTCCTTAGTAATCGATATTTGTTCTTCTCGCTCACTTCTTTACTACAGACCAATCTCCTTAAATGTAAGTTATTTTTAGTGTAAAAAATGAATTTTTCACCAAGGGGTCGTGTCTATAGTTTAGCTTTCTTGATACAGGTGATAATAATGATCGACTGTTTATATGCGCTACATATAAAATGAGTCAACCTAAGCATAACGCATGCTTTTAATATTTCAAAGATTGTACAAACCTACTAGTAGTAGAACAACTTTTTTGATAAAAAGTGTGCAATGAATCACATTGCTTAAAGAACTAGTTTTCGCACTAAAACAGATATAATACTAATTACGGCTTTGATATTTAATAGAATGTTTATTAAAAAAAAAGTATCACTGGCAGCAGTAACGAAAATCATAAATGGTCTAAGCATATATAAACACCTTCTTTCTTTAAATTCCCTTCTTTCTTTTTCATTTTTCAATATGAAAGCCCAATATTTATTAATGCTACTTGCTCTTGTAGCTGTACTAACTAAAGATGTGATGGGTGCAAGAAATGGTATGGTTACGACTATACAAAATTTGTATTGTTATCTCAATTTAAATATACTTAATAGAAACCGAGCCTGATGAGAATGAGCCCGACGAAGATGAACCGGATGAAAACGAGCCAGATGAAAATGAAAGGCATAACAGGCATCACCGTGCTGCTGTCACCTCAATAGTTCATACTGCAACTACATCTGCTGCACATACTGGCTCATCTCATTCGCCCGCTTCATCTTTAAGTGTAGTATCCGCTATTTCTTCTAAATCTTCATGGGTCGATGGAGGTATGCCTACAACTGAACAATTAGATACGGATGCTTACATTTTTATAAACCAATAGTTTCTAATAGTGCTCCTGCTGCGACTCCTTCTTCTTCTATATCTTCTATCTCTGTTGCAAGACCTATCACTGGACTAGCTACTGGTAATTCCAACCAGCTTCAAGTTTCTTTTGGTGTGATTTCTATTGGAGTTCTGGCTATCCTTTTAACTTTATTGTAAAAGAAACTTCGCTTCATAGTTATAAATAAATTATACACAATGCTTTTATTCTGCTAGACATGTACTATAACATAATCAATTGTTTGCAGTACTAGTAAAAATGCGAAAATAAAGACGATCATGAGTAGACTTGTTACTTGCAGAGAACCTTTATCACCCCCTTTAAAAAATGAGGAGGTATAATCTGTACAAATAAAACGTCTCAATCTCTCTTCTCCCCCTTTCTCTCTCCTTAAAACTCGAATATATACAGATCTACGTTTTTGTTTACTTATTTTTCATTCTTTCTTTCATTTTGCCTACATAAATAATGAAGTTCATTGCTACAACATGCTTTTTATTTGCTGTTGTGATTAGTGCAACAGCCCAAGTTACTGCCCCCACTAGAAACTATAATGTAACTAGTCCAGTCAGTAATGGTCCTTATGTTGTTGGACAAATACTACCGTGTACTTATCGTCTCTTCTCTGACGTCGATAGCTCAGGTATAATTATAATGTCAATCAAATGAATCTAGTTACTAACCCATTCTAATATTAGCTCTCAACCTTCAAATTGACTTAGAATCAAATGCTGTAGGCACAAATACTAGCAGTACTTCGATTGCTGCAACAGCTGATGTATCCAAAACCGATGCTTTTGTTAAACGTGAAGGAAACCTTACTTATTATGAGCATTCTATTAATTTTAATATCCCTACGACTGTTAAGCCTGGAAACTATTATGTTGTGTTTTTTGATAGATCGACAAATACCAAGCTACCCATTCCTATCGAAATTCGTCCCGCTGCTGCCCCTACATCCTCTGGTATCAAGACTCAAATAACGGGAGCTCCTGGCCAGTCTCAATCACCTGGTTCCATTTTTGCTCAAGGAGCAGCTAACTCTATCACTCCATTAACAACAAAGGCTTTATTAGCTCTTGTTTGTGTTGCAAGTGTTGCATTTTTATTGTAAAGTAAAACAAATAAAAATTATAGCTAAGTTTAATTGTCATGTGATCAAATATTACATTTCTAGAAAAAAAAATATCATGCAAAATAATACCAGTCAATTTAACAGGGACAGCTTTTTCCTTTGTCGTGTCAGGCTAAGGCTTCCAATGGTAAATTTTATACTTGGCATACAATTTATTATACTGTCAGCTTTTAAAACAAAAAAAAAAAACACTATCAACTTTGCCTCCAATGGCTTTTCTTGTTCTTTGTTCTGCTCCTTCCAAAGATCTGCTTTGATTTCTGCCTAGCGCAACAGCCACACTTAATCTTTCACCAAGATGTGCCCTGATTTTTACATATCTCTAAATACTCTTTAAAAGGAGGGCCATAATTCATGTAAAAGGTCAGATTCGGATAAATCATTTAGGTTCAATGTGTTTTCATAAAATAATAATTCTGACACTCTTATTATACTTTCACGAATCCATTTAAAGTTGAATTGTGTGATCGGATCGTGTTTTCGATCATCTACATATTCATAGAGCTCCTTTCCTGATTTCCCATCCTTGTTGTATTGATCCAAATACTCTTCTACCTCTTCACGAATATCCGGTGAACCTTTTAAACGAAATGATCTAGTATCATTCATTTCGGTAATTGTAAAGTACTTTTTTCATATGGGACCATCCACTTCAATTATTATGGAATGCACAGGGTGCTCGTAGCAAGATGTTTCGGCCTATGTCTCCATTTGATCACCGACAATTTTGCCTGTTGACAATACCCATTTTGAAGTAGTAGAAATACTATTATAGAGATCAATAACGTGTTTGTGTTTAGAAGATGTCAGCTTGTAGTTTGCGCCTGTGGACTTAATGCTAGCTGATTCTGAATTTTTTGTTGTGAGTTTCAAAGAAGCAAATATATCCTTGTCAAATCTTGCGTGCTTATATCCCATGGACTCTGCAGCAAGCTTTATTATTCTTTTCCAGTCCTAAGGTAAACTTTTACACTTTTGCCATGGTAAATATCTTGTATGGGGTTTACCAAATTACGAATCAAGTCCTCCCAGCAAACCACCCTATGGTCATTAGCTACTTTCATAGTTGAAGAAGAAATCTCTAATTTCATATTAAAAGACAAAAAAGTTTGATTTTACGCGAAAAATAAGATGTTGACACATCTTCTTGGAATAAAATATTTTCTTTCATATTATAAATTAACCACATGTAGCATCACTTCTGTTGAGGATCATGTGCTGCCACCACAAGTTTTTCGAATTCATTCTATTTTTGGCACGCCTCAAGTTGATTATAACTTGTGCGGTGGACAGATTGGTGAATGCAAGGTCATATTTAAGCTGTGGACTTACAATTTGTGCATAGAATCTGGCGGAGAGAATTCGATCAAAGCCTTTAGAGTTGACGCCAAAGGAAGCTAGTTGATGGATAGTTTGAAGAGCCTTGTTGATGTTGATCTGGACTAATTCATTGGTGTTCAGAAAGCCACCTGGACTGATAGGTGTACCAATGTATGAGAGGGAGAAACGACGAGGCAGCGGGGTACCATATAAAGAGTAGATGTGGGTATCTGTATCAGGGGTGAGAATGGCGTATTTGAGTGTGTTCCAGCGACAGCCCTTACGCTATATATCTATTTAATCTTTTAAAAGACATTAAGGGCTATCAGAAAAGCGAACAAAGGAGTACTGTAGCATATTTGCTTTATCAGTGCTATTGGTTGAAAGCTCAGAAACCTTTCTTTTACTATCTTTAAGTATTTGAACGTTCTTGAGCATAACCTATTTGGCCTTCGAGATAATTTCAAAAATAGGGATAAAGTCAATACCGATGTTGCTATTTGCACACGTTGATTACAAAAAGAGTATAACGGTAATTAAGGGATTTTCAAAATTGAAGGCTTCCGCACAGTCTTGCTTTTCTTTTCAGGGAGCCCTCTTCTTGAATGATATAAGTTAGCATAAAATATATAAAGAAAAAAAATTAGTCATAATAACTATAAATAAATAATAAATAAAAATGTTGCCTTTGTTATGCATCTTTGTACTATGACGGTTGATTTATTATGGTGGGAAATAGTGTTCATTGTCTCGAGGACAATCAAATATACAAATGAAGCCTTTATTTTTCAGTAAACATTCAACAGAAATACGTGTGTAATGGCCTGTGCAAATAGCAAATTCCAGAATCTCTGAAGTGTGGGTCAAGTGTTCTCCTCTATTTGCTGCATCTGACTGTCCAAACAAAAATTGAAAGAAATCTCCAAAAAGCGATTATAATGCCTCTATTTCTGGTACTTGTGGTGGATCGATGCTTGGGAAAAGTCCCCAGGAACAAATTGTTAAAATTGCTGATACGGTACAATAAATGTTAATCCTTTAAGTTTGACCAATAGCCAAGGTAAAGAGATAAACTCACTGGTGCATGAAAGTTACTTTCAAAAAGTATGCAATAATAATTTTAAACAAACTTCTATTGCACCGAAGTCAATCAAAATAAACATTGATTTGCATGATATGCTAGTAAACTATTCAACAATGAAGACTTTATTAAATTCGATGAAACCGTATCACGTTTATTAAACACGGATTGGGGGCACATCCCTACATATGAAGTATGCTTGCTCGGTGATGCTCGCTGTTATAGTGGTTACCAAAGGAAATACTGCAACGAAGTAATGGTAGGACGAGGTCCGTTGATGTATTGTACATTGCGAAAACTTTACTTTAAGAAAAGGGTAGTTACTGGTGACATCTATCCATCAATTGAATCAAGATATGACAGCGTTTAGGTGACATCAATGACAGACGCTTATGAGCACAAGATAGTACTGGACACAAAGTTGTTTAATTTTCTTTCAACGTCAAGTCTCAGACTTGGTATAAACACTTTATTTAGAAAAACTGGCGGCTGTGTAAACAAACATGTAACAATATCCTCTATAGTCTAGCTCAAATATTCTCTGAAAATATGGTGCAATAGTGTAGTATTTTAATTGTCAATATGAAAATCCAACAGCATAGATTCATTGAAATAAAAATTGGGAATCATTTTTATTATATTGCTCTTATCTTGACATGAATACAGTAAACAAAACAGTTGCAAAGTTAAATTGGTAAATTTATTCTTGAACACTAGGTACGATTAAACAGAAATTTTATTTAATAATATTTAAAAACAAAATGACCAATGAGGACGTAGCATATATTTTGCTGCATTGCCCTGGTCAGATCACAGTGTCAAAGGAGAGAAAAACCCTTTTGGGATATAAGGGAAGATAAGAAAGGGGGTCATCAATAGATCTGGGCATCTGTAGGCGGTTGTGCATATCTAAACAGGAAAAACTATGTGATTGTGTAAATAGTACGCTTGGATGGTAGGGGCAGGCTTGTGGTTTACCAAGAGGTGACCACTGAAGTCGCCATCGTACGCATCGAGACCATTCACTTCTTGTCATGGTTATGTGAAGAATAGGATCGACGATTAGATCATTACGGCATTGTAATAGAAGTTTTACATGTTGTTCTTGAAGCTTTGAGTGGTGACTGTCAATCAGGAATTGTCTTTTCTTTTCTTTAGTTAAAGTGCTTTAGAGATATAGTGTTGGAATTGTCATTGCATATTGATTGCCATAGTGCGGACTTGGATAAGTGGGGCCATTTGGACGTACGTTGAGATTGTAAATATGGTAATAGTTTTGTCAATAATGCATCATCAGGTAGCAAGGAAGATCTGAATAGGAATTATGCCTGAAGGATCGATATACGGTCCTTCATAGTAGGTAAGTTTGCAAGATGTAGCATTACTTTGGTTGAGGTGAATGGCCGCCCTACAAGTATTTGACGCATACAATGATTTTGGCAGCTTTCTATTGAGCAAAGTTCTCGCAGGTTAAAGGATGTGATAGCTAAGCCATATTCAAGTTGTGGTCGCACTATTTGAGCGTAGAGACGCATTGAAAGGAGATAGCCGAGGCCAGTTTTGTTTACACCAAGTGTAGCAAGTTGTTTCATCGTTCCAAGTGCTTTGTTGATATTCTGCTGTAAGAGTGCTTGTTGTCTATGACACCACCAGGTTTGATGGGAACACCAAGGTATGGGAAAAAATCTTCGTTAGGTAATTCACTATTGTATAGGTAGTATTTTCGACATGAAGGATTGGGATCAACAACGACACACTTTTTTGGATTCCAGCGATATCCTAAAGAGAGGCTGTGTTCTTCGCATTTGGAAAGAAGGTTCTGTAGGCATTTAGCGTCAGCAATGAGTACTACATCATCAGCATATAAAAGACAATTCAATTTGGAGCCAAGGTGATGGGGTCATCAAAGTCAGAGTCAACAAGAGGGGAGGAGCGTAGAAAATTTGGAAGACCGTTAATATATATAGAATACAAATAAGGTGATAAAACCGAACCTTGTAGGAAGCCAGTTTCAGGAGGGAAACGATAGGAGTTATAATTATGAAGGAAAACTTCAATGGATACATCTTCGAATAGGTTGTATAAGAGAGACAGGAGGGGTACTGGTACACTTGGGGAGAGGCCATTTCAAATGATATTACGATCAACCGTATCATAGGCTGATTTAATATCAAGGAAAGCTAAGACTGGGTTATAGTGTAAGTGCTTGCGGTGATATAACTGACATAGTTCAGTTAAACAAAGTACTTGATCAAGTGATCCTCTTGATTCTCGGAAGCCCCCCTGAGCGATATCCAATGTCGGGCCGGTACTAAGTAATGTAGGTTGAAGACATTTTTCTAAAACCTTACGGAAAATTGACGTCAAACTAATAGGTCGGTAGTTGCCAGGATCAGACGGGCCACCCTTTTTGTGAATTGGAACTACTTGACTAATGCGCCATAATTGGGGGTGAACACAGTATTTCTGCTTTAAATGCAGACGATATTAGAAAGCTGGTTTACCTTTTTTGGATGAAGTAAAAATGGAAATTTAGACAAAAAAGAAAATTCAGTTATTAGAAAAAATATTAATCAATTCATGTTAAATTCAAAAGTAGGTACCTGCATGAAGTAACCAAAGCGTTAACTTTGGTGGAAAGTTTCTTTGTTTTTCTGCAAAATATTGTTGGCCGTTGA
The DNA here is from genome assembly GCA_000697295.1 of Mucor indicus B7402. Taxonomy (NCBI): domain Eukaryota; kingdom Fungi; phylum Mucoromycota; class Mucoromycetes; order Mucorales; family Mucoraceae; genus Mucor; species Mucor indicus. The sequence goes on from JNEK01002007.1 coordinate 52,234, forward strand.
CCAGTTTCTCGTAAGCTTGCAACTATGTTTTTAAAGTTTAGCACTGCGGCCATGTCCCGGTTCCAGAATTTTCTTCTTTGATGTTCGCCGTCATCAAGACACTTGAGATTTCGACACCTAATAATCCAGTGGTTTTAATCATTAAAGGCCCCATCGTACAATTACTATCAATTTTACCTTAATAAACCATGGCACGTAATAGTTGGTGCATTAGCTCTTTTGTATGGGCGAGGATTGACAACAGTCTTGAATTTTTCCAGTTCGCTTTCGCAAGTAGGGCAGTGTGAAGATGTGTTAAACTCATCGATTAACAGAACAGCAAATCCTCCCTTCTTCAACATTTCGATTAGGCCTTTACTTCTTGTGGGTTCCTGGAATTTCGTATGCGGGCAGACCAATTACCTATCACTAAAATCGGATCTCCTCCGAACTTCAGCTTTAGCCGTTGAACCAAATTGGCGTCATTTTAATCGTAATAGAGCTTGTTGTTGAATTTCATCTTTTTAAAAGGCAACAGTCGCAACTTTTCTAATTGTGTGCTTGCTTTGTGTTTTAACTCGTTGTCTTCATCACTTGGGTTAATGTTACTAATTAGAGTATTTAGTATGTAAATCTTTTGCTGTTACAGTCAGACGTTGTGCAATATGCTCTTGTTTTAACATGATTTCCAAGTAAGTCGCGTACAAATGCAAACTCGCAGTTGAGTTAGGAGTCTCCCTCGGTTGCGGATAGCATCCTCGTCGTATTGAAAATTCCGTGACAGACCCAGGGAAATATGATTCATTAATTTTCAGCGTTTCATTTCCATAATATTTTGTAACAGAGTCTCTGGCCTTGATGTAATGCTTGAAATTAGCAATGTCAATGGAAGAAGAGGCAGTTTTAGATAAAATGAGCTGGGCGTTTTTTACTGACTCTGGCGTATTTTGTTTTCTTAATATTTTGTTGTGTCTAGTCAGCTTATTTCTAGAAATTTTTGTATATTTTAGAACTTGTGGTTTCTCCTTCATACTCGATTCTTGCATGCAAAACATAAGTTCCCGTCTTCCAGGGTCAACTAAAACATATCTTCCTTGGTTTTCCTTCAGTGTGCCTGGTGGTATATTTTCGATATACTCCTCGCCAACAGCATCTGTCTTCTTATTATTCATTTTCGGCAGCTTTTTACTTGCGTTAGTATTCTGTTTTTATACCGAAGCGCAAACACCATCAGTCTCGATGGTACCCTGGAACCGTAGGGATTTATTTGGTCCTTGAGGTTTTAACTTTTGTTCTGCTTTGAAGGTAGTCTTCTGCTTCAGTGTGTGGTGATGGATTATTTTGGAATCCAGGGTAATGTAGGATGGTATAAACGATGTTCTGATTGGAAAACAACCAAATATTTTAGCTGCTTCAGTTTCCAGGAATTTAGCAATTTTTTAAAAAGCGTTGAAATGCTTTTCGGGGTGAACTTCAACATCATAGTACGGTAGATATAATTCTTCTCAAATGTGTAGGTGTTTGGGTAAGTTGATAGTAATTCCCTTACAGATGATAATGCTTTTTCATCCAAGACCTCTGAAGAAGGAACCTCTTTTTTTTTGATACAGCGAGTTTTATTTTGTCAAGGGGTTCAAACACTTCTTTTCGGCGTGCTTCGTTTATAGCTTGCTTCGTGGCGTTTTCAGCTTTCATACGTTGATTGAGACTGCCTAAATTTTCTTTTTTTCTGAAAAACATATTCAATAACATACGCAATCCGTTACCGAAATGCACCTTGATATTATTGTGGTAAGCCGTGTTAATTTTGGTGCATTCGTATAATGCGAGTTGTTGTGCGTACTTTATCTCAAATAGAGTATATTGACTATCTTCAAAATAAGATGATTTGTAACGAGATACTAATTCACAATAGATAGCTGTTCTATCCTTTAACTTTCCAAGAACATTTTGACGAATGATAAAAGCCAGAAACACCTCTACGAAAAATTCCTTTGTTACAAAATCTGCCAAGTTGAAATCAATGTTTTTCTTCAACTCCTCCAAAAATATGTATTTCGAGAAACTAAAAGTATGTAAAACTAGTGTATTGACATTATCGACTAATTCATACAAAGGTCGTACATGATTCTGATTCCAAATATTTTGTAATAGTCGTTTTAATTGTGATCACTTGTTTTGTTAGTTCAGAAACTGTGGAGCTTGAATTGGCAGCATTTGAATTGGAATGAGCTTTAGAGGAGCTTGATTCAACAACTGAAGGGCTTGGTTCAACAGCCAAAGAGCTTGGTTCAACAGGTGAGGAACTGGAGTTAGTTAATTATTGTGGAGCTTGAGTTAGCAGTAGCACCTGTGTTGGAAGCGGCATTATTTAGTCTAGCCGTTTTATTTTCAGAACTTTAAGGCGTGTTTTCTTTACATATAAGAAGTAAGATTAGCCCTGAACATAAAGACAATGTAATAGTAACTGCGTACTGGTTCTTTTTCTGTAAATAATCGGCTGGAAATCTTCATCTGAGTTCTCCTCAATAAATTATTGCTCACTTTCTTCTATTGTATCAGAAAAAAATGTGGTCGATGGTATTTCGTCTATGTACCAACTAATAATTGACTTTACCAGTATTGCTTCTACAACGATTCCCACTTCTTTTCATTAGTTTTTCAACTCTTTACGTACTTGGAAAGTAACAGCTAAATTAAACTATGAGGAAGCTATTACACTAGATAGTTATTAAACAATTGAAAGCAATAGAAGAAAAAAAAAGGGAGTAACTTTTGGTATGATAATTTCATGTAGTAGCCAAAAAAAAAAAAAAAAACGTGTGATATCTTTACCGACTGACGTACAGATGCATGAAAAAGAGCGATATCGATTATAGTACATAGTTAGTTGTGATTGTTTTTTTTTTTATAATCCCCATTAGAACTGGTGTAAGAAAGCGTTCTTTTTTCGGGGGGGGGGGCAGCATCATAAATATTCTTAAAAGCGTTGACATGCCGAATCAGACAAAGTAATAGTACAATTGTGTAAGTGGCATGTACACCACTCCTGGAGTAAACAAATCCGTTTTTGGATAAACCTTAAAATAAATAGATGTTATTGGTTGGCTCTAATTAATTGGAGCTCTTCATGAGGAAAGCGATATGTTGTTACTCAACAGAAGCAAACAAAAGGTTTTTACCCCCCATTTAATACATAAAGAGCTTCTTTAATATAATGTATCAAAAAACTAAATTATCATCTTGAGCATCCACAATAGGTGCTCACAGTTTTAATTGAAGGGAGTCGTCTCATTTCTTTTATTTCAGTAAGTTTCTAAAGCTAGTAATTTTGTTACCATATTAGTAAATTACGAATAAACTGAACGATTGAAGAGAGTGAGGAAAAATGATGTACTTTAAAGGTCCTAAATTAAGCTCGTGTTTCGTCTTTTCAAATAAAGCCTCTAAACATATTGATCATAAAATCACGTAAACAAACATGTAGAATTTTTTGAAACTGTAAGATTGCCAAAATGAGTAGTAAACGGTAATTAAAATTGTGAGCACCTAATAGATAAGCAAATTACCTTATTTAGAGCATGTCCCAAAACAAATTTTCTTTTGTCTAAAATTTCTATTTTTACTTTATCCAAAAAAGATAAACCAGCTTTCTAAAAATTAATTTTGATTCGTCTAAAAAAATACTAACAACGTCTGAATTCAAAGTGTAAAAACTGTATCTGAACACCAATCAGCCTTTTTTGTCTAATAGTTTTTTTTTTCATTTTGTCCAAAAAAGGTAAGAAGAGCGTTTAAAAATCAATTCTCAGAAAAAAGTTGTAGCATCTTTCTTTTTTTCTCCTATTTACACAGCTTTTTTTTTTGTTTGACCTAATGGCAAATGCAAGTAATGAGCAGTTTAATGTATCGTGGGATGTTCTTCAAGAAAACGACCCTGCAGACAACAATCTAATTGATCCTTTAAGTGACATTCTAAGTGATAATGAGCCAGCAATTTTACCTTCCCAAAGTGTAAGGTTATAATCATAATTTTAGTTCTCTTAAAGTATTTACGGTTTATATATATATAATAGTACGCATCAGAAATATCCCATGTGGACATCGATATAACAAGCGATAACACAGCATATGATATCAATAATATAAAAGAGTATACCAAGCCATCTAGCAGTACCAGCAGCAGTAGCAGTATTAAAAATACAATAGTGACAACAACATCGATTAAAGTGACTGATCCTAGAAAGGAGACAGAGCAACAAAGTACCTTTATATCGTATTTAGTACAATCAAATGTAAGGGAAACTTTGTGAAAGCGAGGCTATGTCTAACTTTTTAAAAACCATTAGGAAAATCAAGTGCGCAGAAGATTTCAAGATTTCGTATGGCTTCATAACGTTCTGTATGCTCATTTTCCTGCCTGTTTTGTGCCCCCGTTACCTGATAAGCATCGCTTAGGTAAAATATAATTCGTCACTTTTCATCAAATTTCACTTACCTTTTTTGTATATTTTAGAATATGTAAAAGGAGACAGATTCAGTCCTGATTTTACTGAAAAGAGAAGAATTAGCCTAGAAATATTTGTTCAACGTATAGCCAGGCATCCCGTATTAGGTCGCTCTGAATTATTTACTATGTTTCTAGAGTCTTCTGAATTTGTAAGTAAAAAAAAAATTCTACTTGAATACTTAAACTCACTCTCTGTTTCATAAAGAATGATGCTTCGGCTAGAGCTTTACGAGAAAGTCAAGAAACTGTAATGGATACCATTGGAGATTCACTATTAAACGCATTCTCAAAAATACGAAAACCTGATCCACGATTTGTTGAAATGAAAGAGCGAAACGATCGTATGGGGGAAAATTTGGATATGTTACAAAAGACTTTACTCAGAATCAACAAACGGACAGAAGATTTATGCCATGATTATGAGGAATTCACCGCCAGTGTTCGAGGATTAGCTGATCTTGAACCTTCTTACAAAACTCCATTCAGCCATGTTACGGCGGCACTAGAAAAATATACAGAGAACCTCAAGACATTAACATTGGAAGACAACAAATGGCAAATTGAAATACATGACTATGTTGCATACTATCATGCTATCAAAGACGTATTGAAACTACGCGATCAGAAACAATTGGATTTTGAAGAACTATCGGATTATTTGCAAGCGACACTCAGTGAAAGAAACAAAGTCGCTCGAGGAAACGAAGGTGGCGTCACTAGCTTTCTTACAGGTAAACTAAATGAAGTAAGAGGAGTCAATATGGATAAAGCAAAACGAGAAAAGATTCTAAGACTGGATGAACGTGTAAGAGAACTCCAAGATGCTATTGAGCAAACGCACGAAGTATCAATGGCATTCTCAGATCAAGTCAAGAAAGAGGATGCCTACTTTAATAGAAACAAGAATATCGAAATGTTTGATGTCTTGAAGACATATACCGAAGCCAAAGTAGATTTTTATCAAAATGCAAGTAACTCATATTGTTTCATTTTTCGTTCTAATTGCTAATCATATAATAGGGTGTTAATATCTGGAGAGAAGTGGTTCAATTACTAGAGAAAGGCGATAACCAAGTGTAATATAGTCCAATTATTCCTCTCAAAATGTAACATATATATATCTCTGTAACAATGATTTGATATTATTATAATAAAATAATTCATCTATAATAACATTTTTATTCATCGTCTGGGAAGAAATCTTTAAGACTATCTAAAAAGCTGCCTCCATCACTAGGATTAGTAACACCAGCTTGTTCATCTGTTAAAAATGGATCTCCCCATTCGTTTGTATTTTGAGTTGGAGTTTCCCCTAAATCAGCCCCTCTAGCTTCTCCCCCAGCTGTTGTCGGGTTCTCTTGTTCGCTACTTGCTTCTCCTCCTCCCATACCGAACATGGGGAAAGGTAAAAATCCACCGGATCTACAGATTAAATCTGTGTTACCCACAGTTCACATAAGTGTATACACTCACTTACCCATGACTAGAGTGTCTTGAGAAATAATCGAAATCTATAGAGACTGCACATGCGAGTGTCACCGCTCTTTCGTCTAATGTCATACCTCTTGAATTTCCTTCTACTGCGTCCATACGAAGCACGTATTCACCGGTATCTGTAAATATCTATAGTTCTATGGTTAGTAAACCTCCAACACGTATTGACTCAGACACACTTACTTCTCTTGCAAAGCCAACAAAATTACGGCTCACATTACCCAAAGTTCCACCTTGTTCATCTTGAAGGTTGAAATCCCACCCCAAAAATGGCGTATCAATTGTAGCAAATTGACTTGTGCTATTATAGCAGAGCTATTAAACTAGCCATTATATTTTCATTCTCATTTCCTTACCCTACAAATAAGTCGTATTTTCTACGCACCAAGTTCCATCGTTGTTGAACTTCGCCCACAAGTTCATCGTCAGCTGTATAAATAAAAATACGACTATTGATCAAAGAATAGGGTCTAACAATCTTGAAGATAATCTCTCCTTGTGAATTAAATATAGTAGCATTCATTTTACGATGTGTTCTCAAAAACTGACGACTAATGGACTTTCCAAGTCCTTCCTCTTCTGCAATGTACCCAATATGGTTGCCCTGTGGGTCCATGATTTTGTATCGATTAGCTTGTTCATAGCCTAAGAACACGTTCATCATTTCCAATTCTCGACCAACAACGATAGCGGATTGTGTAAGTAAAGCAGCACCTTTGTAGTCGGGCTTAATTACTGGGTTATCACCAACAGGCACTTCCACTAGCGTGCTCTCGGTATTGGGTTGTGCACGCTCGTAATACAGAGCATCGTCAGTAGACGCTTTTGGAAGAGCCTCGGTAAAGTTAGGTCGTATACGGTTGGTTTCTACATGGTTAAGCACTCGACTGCGAGGGCCTAATGATGAAAATCTATTTAGATAACAAAAGAAAAGGAAATTGTTGTAACATGCATGTCATACCTGTCTGACGTACTCGACGTAATGAAGAATAGCTTTGTCTAGTTAGCCAGGCATTACGTGTGTTCAAAGAAGAAGTCCGTAAAAATGATTTGACGACCAAAGGTAATTTGTTTCTATACATTTTTTTTTTTTTTTTAAGAAAAAGAAAACTACGAAAAATTAATGCGGGCATCTTTATAGTGGCTTGGTCTAGAAAGTTCTGCCGGTTTTTTTTACTATAGTAAAGAAAGGTTAATCCATAGAAAAAAAGACTACATTGATATTCTTTCCAAAAATGAATTTTAGCGACTCAAGAGCATGAAGAAGGATAGCAAGAAAGTTTGGCTCTTGGAAAAATTTGCATTTTTGGTTGTCAGGCACTGCCACTTTTTACTTTCATGCTTGATCTTTATATTGGCCTTCATAAATCAAAGCAAATACACGTATTTTCGAGCTCGGTTTCGCTTATAGTTAGAAAAAGGGTATAAAAACTCTTCTAACATGTAATAGCCCGTGCAATAATTTACTAAGTCACCTAACTAACAAGTGATGCAAAACTCTACAGTTTTTACATTTGTTTTTTTTTTTTGGACGAATTATAATTGATATTTCGAAATCTTGCTTACCTTTTTCGGACAGAATAAAAATGGAAATTCAGAAAAAATAGGTAAATTATTTTTGACAAATGAGATTTTAAAGTGGAAAAGGAAAGAATTAGTTTAGTGATGCTATATATCTATGCTTACCTTGAACATATTTTGGACAAAGGAAGGGAATACTTATTCAAATGGCCAGATTGCCTGCAATCAACACATAAGTTTATGGATGTTTAACACTAGTAATTTATCTTGATACGTGACAGGAAAATGAGAATCAGACTATCTATTCTTCGTGATTTTGAGTTTAGTTTATCTTTTAAGTTTTGGCGTGCTAGAGGTAACAACATTAATATGAGGAGATGAAAAGAACAAGTTTATGTCACTTTTTGACAACAATTATTTTGATGTGACTCGACAATGGACAGATGGTATTATTAATTCTCTTGTTAATTTATCAATAAAGCTTAAAATCGCTGACACTGTCTCTTGTCGTTCTGAATAAGATTTTTACACCTTCTAAAATAATTTACCTTTCTTGTCGTAACTATATTAAAAGTCAGTTAGTCTTGGAGAACTCTTATGAATACAATAATATTGTTGTTTACCTTTTAGTCCCTAGAAGGACCTGCCCGCTGGATGCTTCTGTTTAGGAAGTCCATGGTTTTTCTGTTAAATTCAGTGTTGGATTGACTGATTTTAGTTCGGAATTGAGGAAAAGTGTCTTGAAATAATACAGTTACAAGACCAGACAATGTGATGGCAACAGCAGAAATGCTATCTCTAGTTTGTGTATTTCTTTTTGCAGCTGACAGAACACAATGTGGATTACGGCAGAGAAATACACCTTTAACCATTCTTTTGACTACAGTAGGCTTGTTTTCCTTATCAAGTACGGTATAAGTTGCTCTTGAGTGAGATAAAGAACTGAAGCAGTACACACATGTTTGGGACGTTTTGTTTTCATTTGTTATACATAAATCAGTATAATGAGCATGCTTTTTCTGCTTCCAAGTGCCGCCATATCTTCTACGGCCTTTAAGTGACCTACATACACCAGTTCCTCGATCCCCTATAAACATAATAAGATTTTTGACATTATTTTTTTTATGACATAGGCCAAGTACTTGACGTTCTTTAGGACACAATCTGTCTCTATATTTTGTGTTGATGTGCTCGTTTTTTTTGTTTCAAATGGTCCTCTTTATTCGGTAAGTCGTAGAAGTCTTGCAATAACTGTATAGCATTTCGTGTGTTTCTGTTTCAGCTCCTGCAGACGTTGGTATATACGTTGATTTTTTTTCTGGCTGTTGGTCTGATCTATTCTGTTCTCTTTGACGGCTGGAGGTACAGCTTTTTCCCATTTTGAATGCTTTAATTCTTTCATTGTAGTTTCTAAACTATCCAGTCGCTTCCGCTGAACTTGAATATCTTGAAGTGTCATTTTATTGGACTTTTCATAACGTTTTATCTCCACATCTAGCAAACCTTTGTTGTCTTTTGTCCTCTGCCAGTGCTCGCTTAATTTTTTTTCCACAGTAAGTTGAACCTTGACCCGGAAGCTGCTGCTTGAGGATATCTAGAAGAATGAACGTTTTCTTTCTTAGTAGCTAGGATCCGAGCATATTTAACACCAGGCAAGACTGTGATATTGTGCACAAAGTTCAACTTTCTGCTGTCACAGTCCCTTTGTAACGTCTCATAATCGAAAAATTGGTTAAATACAACATCTTTCTGATTCAACGCCTCTGCTTGTGTTGAAATTTTGTTATTTTCATAGACATGAAACGAAAGACGACTTTCACCATAGTTAAGAGCAAAACAAAGTATAAATTGAGACACTATTCAGTTGAAGTGCGTTAACCGATGTGGACGGCATAGGGCATAACGAGACAGTAAATTTTCGGTAACCAGCATAAGAAAGGATATCGTTGGCTACTATAACAAACGGTACTTGAAAGCTTGGTAAAGCGTAATGTTTTTTGTGCGGTATATATGGTTTCAAACGCTGATAAAGCATGATGCAAAATTTAGACTCCTCTGTATCTATATCATTAGAAGAGCGCTCCTTGTTCAAAGCGGGGACAGTCAAATGAGTGTCGTTCATAAAGAGCAAGCGTTTCATGAATCCTTTTAATTGGTTCAATCGTCTGCGAGTTCGATCATTGTTTATTGGAGCCTGTTCATCCTCTTCTGGTAGCACTTCTTCATCAAGTAATAGTGTATCATTAAGGTTTGCTCTGGTCGCAGAAGGCTCCGGTAATGATTTTGTTCCAGGAGAAGTTTCTTTCTCTTTTCCCTTTCTTGATCTTTTGGACTAAAATAGGCTATTTTAGTACATACTATAAAAAAAACAAATGTTTGTATTTAAGAAAACCATACACTTTCAGGTTGATATGAAGCAGTACTACTTGATGAGGGAACCTTTCTTTTTTGACCAACTTTTGGTTGTTTGATCTAAAGTTTAAAACATTCTGTCAGTAAGCCAAACATCCATAGGATTAAGGATTTACCTGAGTTGCGTAGTTAAAAGGCCTTCTTGTTATTACAGTAGCCAATTTGTCGCTTACAGTTGCTAATTTTTGTCCCATCTTTGATGTCTCCCTTCTCCAGCTGCAAAAGCTTTTTCATAAGTTTCTTCAGCTTATAGTCAATACCCACCCCCCCCCGAAATATTAGCCTTTGGTGATCATGAGAAAGTTCCCCAAAATTGGTCCTAATGGCGCCTTTTCAATTTTTTTCGCCTTGATAAATTCTTTATATGCAACTTCCCTAATCGGTGATAAGTGTACGTGCAATAGTTTATTTAGTAGCTTATTGATTATTTTTTTGTTGTTCCGCATGTTTTCAAAATCGGTAGCAAATGAATCAAAAGCAACATCCTTCAACGGTACGAAAATTCTTTCGTGCTCTTCTTCAATCAGCCCTTGATGAGTAACAAACTGAATTATTTTATTGAAAACATGCTGTAAAGGTAATTTTTCGAGTGTTTACTGCCGTGGCCCTTGTTCTGAAAAGAAGCATAATTTCTAAAATTAGAAATTGAGCATAGAGTCAAAAACTGTAGATCACTGGTAAAGTTTGATACACTAAGCATAGCATCATTAACTTTTTTATTAAATTGATCTCTGATGGTATCAGGCAAATCCTTTCGAAGGATTCTGGATAAAGAGACAGTAAAAGTTGCATAGGAGGGCTCAGTAGCATCAGTTCCTTCTTACGATATTGCTCGCTCTTGTACACCTTCTTGTTCAACCCCGCTCATTGGAGAACCACTTAATACAGATACGGTTGCAAAATGAGTACGTAAAGATGATACAGAATCTGACGAGAGGTCTTCCAAGTTTGTAAAAGTAAACATTGAGTAATCAAGCGAATCCTGTGCTCCAGTCTGGTTTTTCATATTGTTCAGGATAACATCAAAGTTCGCTGCAACAAAACGTTTGTAAAAGTCAACTGGTCGATACTTTGCCTCATTACTGGATACGAATTTTATAACATCACCTGGTTTTACTGCCGACTTTCTATATCTACCGCTGAAAAAATCCCCTTTGGCAATGTTGTAACATTTAACAAAGCCGTTTTCTTTTCTTCAAGCTTATTTGCTTTATTCAGGATATTTTTGATACTGTTTTTAATATTCAGTTCCATTTCATCAATAAACGCTATTTTCATTTTTTGAAGTTTATCTTTGGTTGATAGTACTCTTTGCCTTTGTACTTGTGGGCGCATTATAGCAACTGTTGAGCCCTCTGAAAGTTCTTCAGTACGGCTTCTCTTAGTGCCACGAACTTGAGGAACGATAACAGGTACACCATTATAGCTTGATGTTTGCCATGCTTTTTTTCTAACTTTTGTAGTACTATATTATGCATATAAAGTGTTTAGATTTTTGTTCTATAAGTCAGTAGATATAAATTACGGCTTCTTTTCCATCAAATGAAGTGTCTTTGAAGAGTAATATATAATAGATGAGAAAAGAAAGAGATATCAATCATGTTTTCAGTCCATGATAACAATGAATATTCATTGGTCAAGCTATCATTTTATACCAGTTATGATGTATGATTCTTACAAATATAAGAAAAAATAAGTTATAAATGCAAGCTATCATGGTAAACAACCTTTTATTAAAATATAGAACATTCATATATTTAGATTAACAACATAATGGTAATGCGTTTTAGCCAATCACTTTTAGTCATTATTTTAGATTTTAGCTACTTAGTCGGGGCACTACTAAATAGCAGGAGTATTTGTTCCAGGAAAGTATCTCGCTGAAACAGCTGCTTTGGCTGTATCGATAATTACATGAAAATTCAGAAACTACAACTTCTCGTCAAAAATGGAATACGCGGGCTTTAAAGAAAAATAGACAACAACAACAGCAGCAACAAGAAACTTTGTCAATTTCTCTTTTATATTATTCAAGCCAAATATGAGATTGCTAACCTTGATGATTGCGAGGTATTGATTTCAATCCATATAAAAAAAGAACGAAATTGACTTCAGCCTAGTTTACTCGCAACAATAACTTCTGCACTTCAGATTCAAGGCAAAATCATCCCAAATGCTTTAATTGACGGTGAGATGTTTTTATTTAACCACTGCTTATGCGCTGACTTGAAGAGTAGATCTCTCCAAGCTTGATTTCACAACAACAAGAGTTGTTTTAAATGGTGCCCAATACACTACTCGTGTCAAAGCCAATGGAGAATTTCTTTTGTATGCTTAACGAACAATAACATGAACAGACAACTAAATAGGAATTTATTCATAGCCCTAACGTAGAACCTGGATCTTATTTATTAGAAGTACAAAGCATCCAGTACATATTCCCAAAGGTATTACATCATCAGTACAGAAAAGTCGCAATAAGAGTAATTAAGAGATTGATCATAGATGCGCGTCGACATTAATAAAGAAAACGAAGTCCAAGCAGCTTACACTGGTTATAACATTGATTGGAACCAAAGAGGTTATTCAGTCAGTTATCCTTTAGAAGTACAAGCTAAGGCGGAATCAGATTATTTTATGGTGAGTTGGAAAAACGTGATGAAAAATAGGACAGGTTGCTGATTAAACTGGAGTGCAGATCAAACAAGGCTTTAATGTATTAGGCATGTTTAAGAATCCAATGATGATCATGATTGCATTCAGTGGTATTGCTATGTTTTTTATGCCAAAAATGATGAAACAATTACAGGATATGGGTAAGCACAAGTTTACAGTAAGGTTAGAATCGCATAAGGTTAATCTTATTGCCGTTTTTGGTAGACCCTGACGCAGCTAAAGAAATGAGTCAAAGCCAAGCTGATGCTCAGAAACTGCTATCAGAAATGCCCGGTTTATCTCAAATGTTTTCGAAACGATAAACAGAAGAAAGTAACTGTCACTAAATGAATAAAATTTGATTTTTTCCCATTTCACTGGCCATTAGCTATCTAGTTCTTGGAAGCGCCTTCAAAAATATTAAAATCAAGCCAGTAGTTATAATAGCAATACACTATTATATATGCTTCACTGACATTATGCTCTTTTTTGGTTGGTTCCATCATAGAGCCCTTACCTGTTACACAGGATTCGGGCACTAAAATCAAAGAAATGGTACAAATGTATATGGGAAATGTAATTTCTACTCTTTTTCTGTTGTTCTTATTAGTAAGAAGAAATGCTTTCTGCCACCCATTCTTTCAGCCGCTTTATTAGACCAGTTGTGGGAAAGCTTCGATATAACAAGCCTACATTTAGCCAGTTCTATTCGACACATGTCAAGCAATTTGAAATTGGCTCTGTTGGTGAAGATGCTCTGGATGTCAAATGGGCAGACCTATCTCGATCTAGCTCATACAGTTACCTTTGGCTGAGAGATAATTGCCAATGCCCTCAATGCTTACACCCCTCCAGTCGTCAGAAGCTTCATTCTTCTGCAGATGTGCCGCTCGATATCAAACCATCGAGTGTCAGTGTTGTCGATAATGAGGCTGAAATTGTCTGGGACAAACCTCTTCGACACGGCAAGGATCAGGGCCATGTTAGTCGATTCTCGCTTGATTTCTTAAAGACTTACGAAAGCAGAGAATCTGCCGAGAAATTTAGATTTAATGATATTAAACCACAAACATGGAGCGCGGACGAGTATAAGTTGGATTGGGTATCTTATGATGACTACATGAACACAGACAAAGGTTTACATACTGTGGTCCAACGCTTGTATAATCGTGGCCTTGTTTTTTTAAAAGGAGTCCCCACTACAGATGAAGCCTGTACTCAAGTGGCTGAGCGCATTGGGCCCATTCAAGAGACCTTTTACGGTAGAGATTTCGATGTAAAAAATGTAGCTAAAGCTATCAATGTTGCATACACTAGTATATACTTAGGTTTCCATATGGATCTCATGTAAATTACTTTGAATCTCTTTATCTGTTTGTATTTATACGTTTTTTTTTTCTTTTCTAGGTATTTGGATTGCCCACCAGGTGTCCAGCTGTTGCATAGTTTACAGAATTCAGTGACAGGCGGCGCAAGTATTTTTGTAGATTCTTTCAAAGCAGTGGAATTGCTAAAAGAAAAATACCCTGAAGAATATGAGATCTTAAGAAAAACACCGGTTACTTTCCATTATATCAACAATGGTCATCACATGTATTACAGAAGACCCACTATTGTGACTGGAGAGGATCAAGGCGGACCTGCTTGGGATAGCCATGTAAATTACGCACCTCAATTCCAAGGACCCATGGACGATTTAACAGCTACTGAGGCCAAAAAATTTTATGGTGCTTTCCAGAAACTTGCAGATTTTATTGAAGACGATTCCCTTCGCTTTCAACTGACACTACACCCTGGTGATCTTGTTTTATTTGCTAATAGACGCGTATTACACGGACGCACAGCATTCGACCCTAAGAGCGGCGACAGACATTTGAAAGGAACTTACTTGACTTTAGACTCACTTAAAGATAAGCTTCGTGTATTAAGCCATAAGTATGGTTTTGATCCTAAAATTTAATACGTATTTCCGGAATTTAATAAAGACTGTTGAATATTACTAATTTGAATTTATTCTATAGTGTCCAATGGTATACGTCTTTTTTTTTTTAAAAAATATATATATATATATATATATATATAAAGGAAAAGGTATGAGGTTGAGTATAGTATAGCCTACTTGCATTGGTTTGCTTCAGAACTTTACCCTATTTCTTTACTAATTACGTTAAATAACCCTTGTTTTTGAGCTACTTTCCATTGAAGATCCATATTATCAGAAGTATGTTTTAAAGGTGATGCCATAGCACCATTAATGTTGTTTAACTGGTTAAATGAGACGATCAACTCATCTACTGAGCTCCTCTTTTTTTCTGCGTGGTAGCTACTATCCAGTATAGAAAGATTTTCTACTTCTTGTGATTCATAGTAGTGCTCAAGTACATTATCACCATACGACTGCAGTTTATCAATGTCTACAAACATGTTGTAGCTGTTGAGGCGTAAAAATTCTAATTCTAATGAATTTAGCTCTGATACAGGTAAACCACCTACCTTAAGAATGTTTTATATTTTAGTTTACAATCAACCTGCATCACAAAACAACTTACTTTAGCATATCGAGTATTAGTAAAAAATACGTCTGAATATAGTTTACTGGAAATCATCAAGCCAGTTATGATTAATCGATGGACATTATATGAATCAATGTGAAATGATTTCTTCTTCAAATACGCATCTTCTGTCATTTGATCAAAATACACGAGTAGAGCCAATAGGCATTCATTGGCACAAGGACAATACTTGATGATGCGAGTAAAATAAGCATGAATAGAAATACTGGGTATTGACCGAGCATGAAAGCATGTATAATTGGACCGTTCATTACCCGTTTCTAAACGAAGTCGATCATTTGTACGAGTTATTTTTTCTAACAACGCCGTTAACAGTTTTATTGTGTCTTTGACGGGATAAGTAGCTAAATCAAAATGCGGAGAAGGCATACAATTTAGAGATGATATTTATTTTTCAAAAAAAAAAAAAAATGACCATCAACCTCCTTAAAGGTATAGTCACGTGATTGACACGTTTATAGGCCATACTTTAGGCGTTCTTCCTTTTATATCTGAATTTCCTTTTTACTACGTCCAAAAAAAGTAAGCTACGCGTCTAAAAATTAATTTTAATTCGTCCAGAAAAAAACCTCTAATACAGTATTTCTACTTCAAATTCAGACGAAGTTAATTTTTTTCTGGACGAATTGAAATTAATTTTTGGATACTTAGCTTACCTATTTTGGAAAATATAAAAATTTTTTTCAGATAAAAAGAAAATGATTTTAGACGAATCAGAGTTAATTATTGGACTATTGTCTTACCTATTTTGGACAAAATAAAAATGAGTTTGGATAAATAGAAATCAAAACATCGACTGATATCTTATAGATATATGTACTTGTTTAGAACGTGTGATAATGTGGTATGTAACGCATGATTAATAGATAATAATTTCTGGAGATACAATGGATGAACATTGAAAGACGTTAGTATGAGTATTCTCTTCTGGTAAAACTGATCCCTCATCCTAGTAATGTAAGAGACGGTTACATAAAATATTTATACAGCTATTCATTCATTAATTAATTAATCAGAGATCGGGACTTGAAGGCTTCGTCAGGCGTTTAAATAAAGCATCAAAGTTGTCTATCAAAGATCACTATTTACTCTTTCTTCCTGTTATACACCATAAACGATCAATTGAATCAACGTGAATCCTTTAAAAATAATAACAATTAAAAGCTCTATAGCTGGGATAGGGTGGAAACCTCAATACCTTCCCCGGCTTGAACAACTTGTGCGCTCTGTCAATACGCTTGTGTCTCACACTTTTGCTTTCACCAAATTCATATTC
>JNEK01002031.1:0-74014 GCA_000697295.1 Mucor indicus B7402
CCCTTGTCTTTCCTTTTGAATCGCCTACCACCAACACTCATCACTAAAAAGGCAAGAAACTCTATTGATGCTTGGCTTATTCGTTGGCCGTCCATATGTGCCATCTTACTTGAAATGGACTACTTAGCCCATTCTCAGTTGCCCGAAGCTTCCGATCAACTCGGAGTCCCTTTTGTCAATCATCTTCTCCGCATCAAACGAAACTTTTCAGATAGCTAGTATCATCTCTTTTGACGTCTCCCTTGTACGTTTTCCCTTTAATCCCAAAAGGGGTTTTTCTTCTCTTCGCACCGCGATCTGACCAGGGCAATACAGCAAAAATAAATGCTACGTGCTCATTGGTCATTTGTTTTTTTTTTTTTTTTTTAAATATTATCAAATAAAAATTTCTGTTTAATCGTAAGCCACATCTATGAGCTGTCTGAAATGCTCCTACAAAATTCAAACGCCGTGTCTTTTTTTTATATTTTTTCAAAATGTGCATCAATCTCTTCTCTCTATCTTTTGCTATATATAATAATGTCTGCTCAACAAACAATTGTTGTACTTATATCCGGCTCAGGCACAAACCTCCAAGCATTGATTGATGCTGCACAAGAAGGCAGACTTAGTGGAAAAATTATTGGCGTTATATCAAATCGAAAAAACGCCTTTGGACTTGAGCGTGCAAAGAAAGCAAATATCCCAACACAAACGTTTTCTCTTAAACAATTCAAGGACCAAGGTAAAACTCGTGTCGACTTCGATATCCACGTCGCTAGAACTATTCAAGAACAATACAAACCTGACTTGGTCATCTTGGCTGGTTGGATGCACATTCTTTCTCCTGAATTCTTGTCTTATTTCAACAATAACGTAATGAACCTTCACCCCGCTTTACCCGGCCAATTCGACGGTGCTCATGCTATTGATCGCGCTTTTGAAGCTTACAAGAAAGGTGAAATTAAACACACAGGTATTATGGTGCATAAGGTCATTGCGGATGTTGATCGTGGTGAAGTTATTCTTCAAAGAGAAGTTCCTATTGAAGAAAATGATACACTTGAAACGCTTGAAGAACGTATTCACTCATATGAACACAAATTGATCGTTGAAGGTGCTCAAGTATTCTTAGACAGTTTAAAGCAACAATAAAACAAAAAAAAATGAAATTTATGTGAGTACTACTTTTGACTTCCCCTTTGTTTATTATAATCTTTATCTTCTGCCTTTACCTTTACCCTTCTTCTTTTTGCTAGAAGAAGTATTGGAGGTAGTGGTTGTTGTTGCCTTTTCTTGTTCTGGTTCTTGTACTAGCTCATTAATGGCTTTTTTACCACCAATATTGGCACTACCAGTTCCTCCAATACCACCTCCTTCAACGTAACCACCTTGAGGGCCTTTGTTGAGAGCTTTCTTGTTTTTTCCTTTGATTCGGAAATTGGCTCTCTCGTATTTGGGAACCCAACGTTCAGGATCTGACTGCTTATTCAAGTTCTTGGGCAAAAGTGGGGCTCGCTTTTTCTTTTGTTTGACCTTCTTAACACGGACACCGTTAGACTCTTTTCTAACATAGCCGCGCTTAACACCAGGCACTATCTTTTCTAAAGCATCAACATCCAACTGACCTAAGGCAACAGCAGGTAAACTACTACCATATTGTTCGGCTTTCTTAGGATCCACTTCAGCATAAGCAGCAATCAACCCAGCAAGAGCTTGAGAATCAGAGGGGTCTGTCTTTACAAGTTGCTCGTAGTCAACAACAGCTTCTTGATAACGACCAGCTTTCAACTTGAATGCAGCTGTTTGCTTAATAATAGAGGTGGGGGCTGTCTTTGTAAATGAACGATCATTCTTCCATACATCACTGGCCTCCGTCAACAATTCCATGGCCTTTTCAGACTGACCTACTTTTTCATATAACCACACTAATAATGCAACAATAGCAGGCTGATAGTAGGCATTCTTATCATGTTTCACGGTGGCTAAGTAGCTTTCTAAAGTGGCCAGGGCAGCAGAAGGTTGGGATTCGAGGAGTTGCAATTGAATAGTGGCAAAACGAATAGCAAGGGAGCCAGGCTTCTTTTCAGCGTATTTCTTCAATTCTTCAATAGCTTTAGAGGCTTTGGATTGGTGGAATGTAGCACTTGCCAAAATAAGATATAAGCTGTCATTGCCTGGATACTTGTCGATTAATTTCTGTGCTTGATCTCTACAAGCAGAATATTTTTGTTGATAAAGTTGCAATAAACTTTCGTTCATAGAGATCACTCGTTTTTGGTAGTTTTTCAACTTAGTTTCAGCTTCCTTGCTACTAGTCACCTTTAATTTGCTAACAGCATCTTCAATGTTCTTTCCTCCTTCAAGAGCAACAATGTTGTTTGATGCGACCGCAGCGACAGTGATGTCCCTAGGAGCAAGAAATATATCAATACCTATTTTCCCTCCTATCTTTTCTCTCTGGATACTTACTTTGAGTCAATCACTTGCTTATAAATCTTCATAGCATCCTCACTACGACCTTGTAATTGATAAGTATAAGCTAATTGGGTAGAAATGACCGCTAATTCTTCTTCGTGCTCTTCAGGACTCATGTCTTGAGATCTGTCCTTGCATTGCTCTGTAATACATCAACATTAATATAAAATAGTTTTAAATGGTAAATGATGACAACATACTGTAAGCCAATAAAAGTTGTTCTTGAGCTTTCTTAACATCGCCGCGAGCAATATAGACAGAAGCAGCGTTATAAGCAACTTCATAAAGATCTGCGCTTTCTTTCACATCGGTGACATCTTCGTCAACATTCTTGTTCAAGAAAGCTAAACCAGCTTTGGCAGCCAGCAAGTTCACTTGAATTTCGTCGTAAAGACTATTACTTTTGTCAGATAACTTTAAAAGATGTTCATAAACCTGGACAGCCTTTTCAAATTGACCTTGAGAATATAACTAGCAGATGACATAAATAAGCATATTAAAATAAAATTTTAAGTAGACATACAAGTTGAGCTTCGAGATACAACAAAGATGAGTTATTGTTGTTGTTCTTTGACTTGAGTTCCTGTAAAAGCTCCATAGCAGGTGCAAATTGGTTCGTACGATAATAACAGTAAATCTTCTCGTAAGACAAGTCAATCTCTGTATTGTTTCTGAATTGGCGAGCAATCATGGAAAGTGCCTCCTTGTACTTTTCGAGTCTAATTAAGGTAATGACTTTGCAGTGCAAGGTAAGTTGATCATCTGGATTCAACTTGATGAGTTTTTCACAGAGCTCGAGGCAGAGTTCATCATCGTAGTTGTCAATAGCTTGTTTTAAATCAGTAAAAAGTTGATTTAATTGTTGTTCTTTGGTTGTAGACGCCATTTTCGCGTCGTTAATCTAAATATTTTGAGTTGACAAAATACAAAATGGAAGTGCAAGGAATTTTGAAAAAAACGAGAGCGAGGGACTGTGTTTGAATCGCTCAAACTTAATTGCAAATGATAGGTTGTTTTGAGATCTTGAATGAGTACAAGGAAGAAAAAAGGTGGTACTGTATAGACGCAAGGCAGTGATTTAGCTTTTAAGGGTTGGGTATGTTATGTTTTTTATAGAGATCAGAAAAGAAAAAAAATATAATACCTGGACAAGACGAATGATGGAAAATTGATAACTTATAGCTTTGCATATTCTTAAATGATTAGAAATATGGTCAAAGATGTTCACTAAAAAAGCAAAAGACTCTATTGATGTCTGGCTTATTCGTTGGCCTTCCATATATGCTACCCTACTTGAAATAGACTACTTGGCCCATTTTCGGTCACCCGAAGCCTCCGACCAACTCGGTGCTCCCTTTGTCAATCTTCTCCGTATCAAACAAACATTTTCAGATAACTAATTATCCTCTGTTTTGATATCCCTTTTTTACGTTTTCCATTTAATCCCAAAAGGATTTTTTTTCTCTCTTCTGCACCACGATCCGACCAGGGCAATACAGCATTCGAATGCTACGTGCACAGTGTTCGTTTTATTATTTTAGAAAATCAAATTAAATTATTTACGTTTATTATTATGGGATTTCTTTTTTGGAGTGAATGACATCTCCATACCACCCATAGCAGTACGTGACATCTTGTGTCCTTCATTCTTCTTACGATTTGCGTCCGAGTTCAGTCTAGCAGCAAATGATTTCTTGCTGTCACTCTTACTTGTCATTCGACCACCGACTGTACCCATACGCATTTTAGGCTTTTTCTTATTTATAGGTTGTGTTCCTGTACGAATGGTTTTCGAAATTGGTTTTTTATCACGCACTTCTAACCCTCTTTCTTTACGAATCTTAGACACAATATCGTCTTCACTATCTGATCCACCTGACATACGATCACTGTCATCTGAACCCATATTTTCTTCCTCATTTTCATCTATTTCCATAGGCTCATCAAGCTCTTCTTCCTCGTCTTCGTCATCCGATCGCACATGTCTATTTTGTTTCTATTAAAAATAGGTAAGTAAGCAGTAAATTAAACAACTGCGAGAAGTCTTACGGTTGAAGGATGTAATAATTGATATTCTTTGGAGTTTTCATCAACTTGGAAGTCAGGATCAGCAAACAAGTCAGCGAAACGACTATCGCTAAGTACTGTTTCTCCTTCCTTATTCTTCTTAGCATTTTCTTCAGACATCAATTGCTTAGCAAGAGTCTTATTAACAGAAGGTAATTGTTTAACAGCACGGATACGAGAGGCACGTTCCTTCTCAATCTTGTCTTTAACAGCACGCTCACGGTATTCATCATAAGCAAAGGGATTGGCAATTAAACGAGCCTTTTCATACAAACGCAAATCGACAAAGAAACCATGCATGTAAGCCTTGATGACATTGGTACCCAAAAGATGTTCCAAACCAAGTGCAGTAAGTTCTTTACGAGTGATGAATTTATATTCGTCATAGATATCACGGTTGGGATTTTCTTCCATTTCTTCGGTGAGGTTTTCGAGGAAGGAGGCCCAGCGAGGAGCAGGACTCAATTGAGGGATAAAATAGGAGCCCATTTGAATACCTTCATTGGCTGTGAAAATTAAACCGCTGTCTTCCACAACGCACACATCGTTGATGTCTGTTTCTGGTTCAATAGAGGTGAAGTGTTTGCCGGTAGCACGGTCCCAAATCTTTACAATCTTATTATCGGCAACAATCACTTTATCACCGCCTGATTCGGAGTCGTTTGCACCTGATACGCCTTTGTGGAAATGAAGTGATTTAATAGGGAAGCCGTATTGGTGATCTTTAACAATCGTAGGCACTGGTGAACGCAAATCGTATAGTAAAGTATGGCCGGTAGTTGTACCCACTGCCATTGTCAAGCCGTCCGAGCGAAATTTGAGTGCAGACACTTCTAATGTTGTATCATCGTCTCTACCATAACTTGCAGGTACTTCTAAATTAGACAAAAGACCCACTCTAGATTTGGATCGAGGATCCCATAATTCCACTGTGCCCTTTGCTGTACCCATACCAAATAATTGATGAGCTGGATTCACTTCTAAACAATTCACACCTTGCTCAGAATCAGTTGTAATGGAATTCAAGAATCGACCTTGTTCTAAATTAAGACGATATACTTCAGCTCCAGAAGCACTCAACATTAAATCACAAGAAGGAAAATGATAGGCAAGATCTCGACCAAATTTAGGAATACGAGTACGATAATGAATACCGCCTTGTGCATGAAGTTCAACTGAGCGATCGTTTTGTAAAAGTGCTTGTTTTGTCCAATCATCAGATAAAATCTATCAACAAGTCAATAAATGTTGCCCCAATTGTATTTTCTTTTTCCTTACTTCGAAATTAATAGTTTCGGCATCAGTATGACGTTCAAACTTCATGGACATGTCTGCGAATTCGAACACTCTCATTTGGGGCTTATAAGTACCTGTAGCAACAACAAATTTACCATCGCGAGTGGTTTTTAATTTGTTGGAGGCTTCAGGAAATTCAAAGTCTTGAATGAGCTCAACTCTAGTACGATAGTCTACACACAAATAATGAGTCATTGAAGTTGGTAGATCTAGTCATTTTTTGCGTTACCAAAATCTTTCTTTAAAGCCTTCTTCTTCTTTCGGACAAGCCAATCAGGTATAGATCTTGAGCCAAGGCCTCCTGAAACTGTATATACTTTGACGTTGTTAGCTGTAGTTACTTGTAAAACCATATTTGTGTGTAATCAATATGAAAAACAAAGCAACTTTGACACTTGAATTTTTTTGTGCTGAAAGCCACAATTTCGCTGAAAGAAATACAGTCACATAGTAGATTTATGCGATTTCACAACTGCTGGACTCAGGCAATCAAGCAAATAAAAAAAAGATATAGTTTTTCCACTTTGAATTCAGACGGTGTTGTTTTCTTTTTGGACGAATCAAAGTTATTTTCAGACGATTAGCTTCCTTTTTTTAGACGAAACAAAAATGGAAATTAGACGAAAGAGAAATTAAAGTTTTTCAGTCAAGTATCTAATAATCTGTACTGTAAAGAATGATTGAAGATAAGTTGAATGTATCAGCTGTGACTTCATTTAGAGACTTCGAATGAATAGAGTGATTAAAAAATGTTGTTACTGCACTATACTGAATCTTCTTTTTTTCCCTTTATTATGTTCAAAAGCATCATTACCAAGAAGAAGAAGGATATTATAGCTAGAATAGAAGTACATAGAAAGGAACAACGATGAAGACCGATCCAAAGGTAAGAATTTACGTCATATAGATGATTCATACTCAAATTTGTAAATATGTATATGATATATAGATGTAGTGTGTATAGACTGTGAGAATAATGGCCACTATAGCAAAAAGTTTTGGAAGTGCTTTTATTATAAAGAACCCTCCGCAAATGATGGTATACTTCTATTATTGCTATCTGAGAAGATGAAGGCAAACAGACAGAGGACCACCTCACTAAATACAACATCTTTGATATGCAAAAGCTGTAAACAAGAGCGCCATAGTACATCAAGGTCTAAGGAATGTAAACCCACGTTTATTCCAAAGCCGAGACTCTACAGCAGAATTTGGGTGAGAGATATCAAGCTTTCAATAGAAAGTTACCACTTGATACAATTATCATGGATGAATATAAAGACAGATTAAGGAACAAGATCATACAAAGCTCCAAGTACATGCGACAAATAATCATCAGAGCAATGGTTTTTGTTAATTTCTTTTGTTTAAAAAACATACAGTAGGTATTAAATCAGGCACCATCAAGACAAGTTTACTAGCACAATTGCCTTTAATTACTACAAACTCCGTCGTTTATTGTTGTTTGTTTGTCAACCATGAAAAAAAAAATCCCCGTTGTAAAATTTAGCTGTTTTTTTTTTCTTTCTTTCCTACATCTACCATTATGACATTGTTAGTGACAGAAAGTAATTTTCATTCACATGACAACAATGAAGTCAATAGTAGCAAAAAGAAGCGCCGTACTGTAGACGCAATTAATACCATAGAGTCAACAAGTAATGGTGACAGCCATAGTAATATAATGATCAACCCAGTAACACAACAGTTTAATAAGCCAAATATGGTTGCACCAGACTTTAACTGTGGAGCTATTGTTAATAATGGCCATGAATTCATTAGAATACAATTATCAAACTTACTATTACAATACAAAGCTGTTGTTTTGTTTTTCTATGAATCTGATTTGTAAGTGATTTAAATTAGAGTAGGGGCAAGTTCGAGTATTTATCTGATTATTATAAAAACAGTGCAGAAACTGCTCATAGAGACATAGCCTTAATCAAGTAACTTCAAGCTCAACCATGCTCGAATTATTTATTTATTTCTTGTTGTTAGTGATAATTTTGACAGTTTTCAGTCTTTAAATTCTATTCCTGTTGCCATGTCAACAGATACAGATGCATCTCATAAACAATTCATTGCACAGCTCTTTTCCAACAATAACCCATTATTATTTCCATTAGGTAATCACAAAGAAGAGATTAAGTATTACGTCAAAATAACATGCTTTTGAATTAGCTACTGATGTAACAAGATCAGTTTCTCGGCATTTTAATGTGATAAATTCTGAGACAGGAACAACACAAAGAGCAGCGTTTGTAATTGATGGAACTAGACAAGTCAGATTCTCTTTTATTGTTGAGGACCATAGACTGAATCACTCTATACATACCATTTGTACTATAGTAACGTATTATTATTGTTATTATTATTACTTTACTGATCTAACATATGATAGCTTCAAACACTTTAGAAATAATAAAACCACTCCCATTTTTTTTATTTACTATACCTTGTGATGTTGTTATTGTATCGGAAAACTCTATAATATATGGATTTTCTGAGTTTAAGGTAGATACATCAGGAACAGTAAAGCTATTGACATCGGTGTAAATGACAGATTCACCATACACAATTAAATTGGAAGCATATCGCCCATGATCGCTTTCAACATGAATTACACTGGCAAAAGTCTCATGATCTTCTTGTATATAATGATACATTCGGTTCATTTTATATGCATATATTGAGGAAGCGTGAACATATTCATAGATGTACTCATCACCCTGTTTATAAGATATCATGGATAACTCTGGCTCATCGTCCAATACTACAAACTAAAGAGTTTAGAGAGAGATGTTTAAGTTTCCTGGGTATTACCTTGCTGCTCAGGAATAGATCTGCGTTGACGAAGGTACTTTTTAAGCAGGCCAAAAACGCCCACCCTATTGTTATCATGTTGTTTGTTAAAGTCAGCGGATACCAAGCAACTGAATGCTAAGAATACAGCAATAGTATAAACAAAAATGGTTTTCATTTTCAATAGAGTGTATGTAGAAGGAAAGAGAACAAAAGTAATAGCGAAATTTATAGGAACATATTTTATTATTTACAAGCTTATATCAAATAGATCCGACATTCTTAAAATTACTTTTAGTGTATCAATCAATCTTAATTAATTCTTCTATGACGGTGCTGCCTCTTAAGGAGGTTACTATATTCGTCATAAACTCAATAGTTGTCGGTTCTCGACTAGGGTGCTTATCGAGATAAATTATAATAAAAACTGCATGCTTGTCGACGCGCATCAAGTAATATGTGCTGCTTATGGAACCGTCAAAGAAGTAAACAGGACCGGCTTTTGGATCACTTAGTTTGTGTTTACTTCCTTGAATAATGGAAATAATATTAGGCAAATGCTTTACAGGTGCTTCCTAATGCCTAAATTTCAGTTTCCCAGCATTATTTTTTAGGGTATTTTCCTTCTTACCGTAGGATGACAAAAAATGAATGGAAACGAATGTATGCCTTGAGGTGGTTCATAAGGCTCATCTAAACAAACATATCCCTGTGGGTAAAAAGGCGTATCATCTGTTACCTCGTATACTAAATTTATATTATAAGCACCAAATCTTTTTTTGAAGTTGACAATTCTAATAAATGGAATGTAAGCACTGACGGGAAAGAATAAGTTTTTCTTTTACTGTTCGTAATATCCTATTTTAATCCCTTTCCATAAAGACTTTTGAGGATCTTCTTCCGTCACCATTCTCTCTTTTTCCACTAGAATTGTATTGAAAAATAATGTCATTTTTGCTGTCAAATTGTCTAATACACGAGTATGCCATCGAATCGTATTTGGCCAAATCTCTCTTTGCGCAATTTGTGATTTAGACTATGTTGAAGTAAAATTAAGACTTGATATGTAGCGGGATATGTTGTCCTTACATCGGATTGAGAAAACAAAGGAAATCGCCACGAGACAGTCTCTTTCACTTCATCTGGTTTTGTTGAAGATTTCTAGAGGTAAGAAAAAAAAAAGACTTTGTTGGTTACTTCTTCATAGTTCTATATGTGTTGTGCTTACTTCTGGATAATCTTGTTCTTGACAAATTCGTTTCCAATCGGATATATCATGTTTTGTTTGATATAAAGCGATACAAGCGTCCTGGAAAGCATAATTGGTAATGGCTTGCCTTGCTCTCAAAATACAAGTCAATATATTAATCTCCTTCTCGACGCCTAACCCCAGCACGGACAAGTTCTTTTTGAGATTCATTTCTTCCGTTTTTTGCTGCACTAGTTCCATGTCAGACAAAATATCGTCGAATTCACCTTTAGTGGATTGAGCCAAAATAGCTTGATACAAGTTGATCATGTCTCGTCTCACCACACATAGTTTTGTGAGAGCGTCCATAATAGCTATTATTGTCGTCTTGTAACTGCTCGGTATATATTGACTGGATGCTACATTAACAATTTCCTTTGGTAATTCCGCAATGAGATTGGAATAAACAACTTCAACAGACTACGAAAACCAAAAGTGAATATGTTTGCTGGAAGAAGAGAAAGTGAGCTACTTTACGGTATCTTTTCTCATAACAAACCATCTCGATCTTAGAAACTGCAATTGAGTGAATGAGCTTTCACAACTGCAAAGTCTTGTAAAAATACTACCAAGAGGCTGATGCACCTTTGAATGAAAGTTTAGTCATCTTTAAAGAAACGTAAAATGACATTGTTTTACTTTTGAGACTTTGGCGATAAGTTTAGTAGCAGCAGTATAATCAAAAGTACCTAATGCTTTTAATACATGTTGACATTGATCCTCTTCCATTGATGTATTTTTCACCCCGTATGTAATAAAAAAGAGAAAAAACGAAAAAAAATCAATAATATAGTAAGTGTATATAGGCAGGACACGCATTATGTCAAACTTCTAGTCGATGCATATGTGCTATTAGGAGCTGGACATATCATATTACTCTTTAAATACATGATTCCCTCTATGTAGTATTAGTGAGCAATAGTTAAAATAAAGACGCATTGAGCCCGAGTATCAAGTAATTGTCAACAAAGAACTACTATTATTATATACATATCAGTTGCACAGCAATGAAATAAGCCAATTTTTTATTCATGTATAGAGAATGTTATAATGTGAAAAATAAGTCCGTGTTATAAACAATACCATCCCCACGTACAAGCAAGATGGGAACTTGATGCTGGTTTGTAGTCATATCTATTGAACAAGTGGGACTAGCCAAGATCTGAGCGACGTCAGGGATTTGACACGACAGCGATGTTCTTGACTTGATATCTGTTGTGACCGCTCGAATATCTCCAAACCATACTGTCAGGTCTTTTGAGAAATGTTCGCCATTTAAATATAACACGTTCTGCTGTGGATTATAATGTAATCGATTGCTGCTCTGTTGTGTCATGGTGGGTATGGGCGTGATGAGACGTGCGGACGAGAAAGGGGCGTTCAAATCTGCAATGGCAGGGGGTATCCAGAACTTATAACTAGCGCATTCTGTGCCGACAATTGTCCATATAGAAGCATCTGTAGCGTCCTCGGTCCAGCAAGTGCCACAATCACCCTTCAAGAACAATTCATCGCTGAATGAATTAACGCGTCTTCGGTAGGGATGTCGGTCATGCACGGTGGCATCGTACGAGACACGTCTTTTATTACGTCTTGGGTCTTGTTGATCAATCAGAGGGCGGCTCATGGTCATTTGACGTTCTGTAACAGCCTTTTGTGTGCCCACCATGTTTTCTAAACAGGCCAAGTAGGTAGGTGAAGGTTGCTGCATGTAAGGTAACGCCCATTCATCTGTAGTGTGAGGGTGTTTCATGGCAGGGTCTTGGACAATTTGGAAAGCGACTTTGTGAAGTTGAGATACAGGGTCGCCTAATGCCTCGTCGCCACATTCACCACCGGAAGGGAATGGTTGTTGACTGTCGACACGATTGCCTCCGACAACCATGCTGCCTCGGTCTACTTTACGAATGACCATGACAGGGCTGACTAAACCTGTTCGTACGCATTGTAAAACGATAGGTTGATTGTAATGGACTGCTGTTGTAGTAGTTGTTTGCAATGCAATGGCTGGTGGAGGGGGGTAATGATGAGGATGGTTGTTGGGACGTTGTGCTGTTTCGGATGACTGGTTTATGTCGACAATCCAGATAAGGAATGGATCCCATGTGGTTGTTCTTGCTTCAAAACATATATTATCACCTGTTGCAACACCTAAATATTTTGTGCTTATTGTTTGTGACCGGACACGGTTGAATAAAGCCACTGTTGTCCCATGATGAATACAAACTAGTCATAGAAATACTATTAGTACACCTCGTATTTAGAGAAGAAAAGGGAGGGTAACTTACGTTCTAAGTTTTTCAAGCTTTGTCTCTTTTTCGATGGCTTACTAATCACTTTGATGCTCTTTGAAGGTATTGTGCCTAGCAAGTTGCCGTTACCCAAAGTTACTTTTACAAAGACTTGTACATTCTTTCTTTTTTCATCAGCATCACTGATGTGCAATTGTTTTGAAACACAAGTACCGACCATATCATTGGTCTCATTCAACGATAAATTAAAATCGATTGCTGAACTATTGTTCTTTTTCCATTCAATTATACCATTTTGACTTGATTTTTCGCCTTCAATATGAACAGAAAGATGAGGTGGTTGATTAATAGACGAAGAAGAGGGTATAAACCACGATGCTCCGGAAAGTACCGTTGTTGGGGGAGGGCATAAAAATCTATATATATAAGCGTCTTGTTAGTTATTGTTCATAGATTACAAGTTTCATTGAATTGTTACCTCTTTTCTGTACCATAGCTCTTTTGTGCTACTTTGCTTGTAAAGATCATAACTTTTCTTTCGTTTTCATAGTGAGATGTAATATATTTTTCGATTAATGGTTTGATAATAGAGACATTGTGTTCACCCTGAATAATACGACTTGCAACAATGTGATCTTGATTATGAGATTGTTCATCATCATCTTCCTCTTCGGGGATAGTAGAAGGATATGGAGGAGAAGGTGTAGATAAAATGGTAGTTGGAGAAGGCTTTCTTCTTTTTGTCGCTGGTTGATTTAAAAGCCAGTTCGTAAGGTTATCAGTTTGGTGTTTGTTGATTGCAGATGGTGTGATTGTGGGCTGTAACATCATTTCTTGAAATACATCATCTGAAATATATTCATTTTCATGTTTTAAAGTGTCTAAAAAGCTTGGGGAAAAAAAGCTCGGAGTAGAAGGAGAAGCAGTTGAAATAGAAGAGCGATGATCCATAGCAGAAGCAGAAGCATGCGGCCATGCAAAAGGCTGTTGTGACTGATGGTAATAATAGTGGTTTATATTATCCAATTCACCTACTGCAACTGAATGTCTTCGATTTAGTGAAGAATTGTCATCAAAGAAGTGATCCATATTAAACGCTTGAAGTGGTGGTGCTTCTGTCGAGTATATATTCATATCGCTCCAATCCTGCTGTTGTTGCTTTCTTTTGTTGTTATTACTACTTTGCATTATTCCTATTAAGAAAAGAAGAGGAAATAAGAGGAAAAGAAGAGATCACCCCCTTTTTAAAAATGTGGGGCTATATTTTTTTTTTTTTTTATTTTTTTTTTTTTATGAAAACCAATCAATTTATAAGGACTTATTTTGAAACACTTTTTCAAAACTGGTAAAATCAATGCGGGGGGCGTAATTGTTTTTGTACATATTTGATTTCCGCATCATTTTAATAGCCTTTCGTAACTAAGCAACACAGGATCCGTCACTTTAATTATGAATTCAACAAGACAAAAACAAGAAGGGGATTGTTTCTAATATTTTTCTTGTTACTGGTCTGAACTCTATTTAGCGTAAAAGAGAATCCTAACCAATGAATAAAAATAGAGCTTAGTTTTCAATGGTTAACCTTGAAAAAGGTTTCATTTACATATACAACAATAAAGCTGAGTTCTTCAACTCAACAATAACTAATACTGGCTGTCATAAACATAGACGTTTTGAAATGCTTTCCTATCAAACTAACCTTCACTAATTGTTAATTAATTAATAATCAAGTAGTGATTGGTACAAAAAGGATGTAAACTGCTCATTGTTCTGAAAATTCCAATCTAACTTTTTTTGGACTTTTCCCGCCTAAAAAATCTGCACAGTGATTTGCATTTTAAATTCAAGCTTTTCAAAAATAGAAATCAAACTTTTTTCTGGCCAATCAAGCTTCCCATAGTCCATTCAAATTTTTTTGTCTACAAATCGAAACTTCCTGTTTCCATTCAATTTTTAAGTGGAGGCATGTTAAATTTATTGTCGAAATAAATGCTTACTCTAATCTGAAGTCGACTTTTTATTTCTGATATTGATATCAGGTTGGTGCTTTTGATTCTTTAGGTGGAAGCCATAATCGTAACTGAAATGTACCAAATTTGCCACTTATGAGATACTGGTTTCTTGAGTCACAATTCATAATACAACTACAGTACAAAGTAACTTTTCTGCTTCGAATTAATTCTGGTCACTGTTGTTGTAAATGCACGATATAGATTGCTAAAGTTAAAGACAAGCCACTGTTAAGAGCTTTATATATAAAGTCTAGTGACGATTTAGCTATAAGAATATGTATTTAGTAATTATATGTCATTTAATCCTGAGTTAACAATCAAATGGTCAGTCTTATAAAATGAGGGAATAAGCTAAAATCATAATAAACTATAATAGCAAATTGCAGATTCATTGAATCGTAATTCGATATACTTTCAAGGTAGCTGATCAAAGCATACATAATAAGCAAGTCATATTGTCATATAGTATTATAAATACAACAGCATTACATCGATAAATATTAAAAATATTAAGGATAAGTATTGTCAAGACTGGTTGCATGCTTTATTGAATAAATAAAAGGTAAAATATCAAGCTTAAGATTATAATCACAACCGAAGGGTACAAGCGGATAAGCTATTCAAGTTACACTGTCAGTGAATTCCTTTTAAAGAAAACTGTTATTATACCACTAAAGAATTTTTTTTTGAGAATAATTAAACGTCGCCCCAAGACTTGCCTTTTTGGGAAACCGTCGCCCCGGCGTTCTCTCGTAAAAATAAAAAATTTTCAGCGGATATTTTGCACTTTCAAAAATGAAAATCCGTCGCCCCTAAATATTTTCAAAATGAGCGTTTTTGAATAGCATCTGAACCTAAAAAAAAAACGGCCAAAATTTAGCTTTTGACCTGACCAAAAAATCGAAATCGTTAAAAAACAACAGATTGTCAATTGAAATTTTTCTAAGTCATTTCAGCACATCAGATTTACTCAAAATGAAAGTTTTCAAAAAGTTCGATTTCCCGTAAAGCTCATTTTTTGTCAACTGAAATCTCGCCATGTCATTTTGAATGTAAAGTTATTTGCAAAAGTTCGAATACATCGCACCTTAAGTTGCCTTTTTCGGAACATTGCTCCTAAGTGAGATTGTGTTTCGTGTCGTTTTCAAAAGAAGCTTCTGTAAATAAATGTAGTACTAATATCGTTGTTAAATACCTTTCCATGTGTAATAGATACTGTGTTTTAATTTCCATTTGGAAATGAGTTTTATGAATCTTCCCCTTTTTTACGCGCTTTTCACACCTGTCTTTTACATCACACACATTTTTTTGCCGCAAATTGAATAACAATGACAGAAACTGACGATGATTTTCAGGAACCTGTTCGTGCTACAGTTCGCAGACAGCCATGAGATAATTTTAAGACTATACAGTTCAAAAAGCCATTTTACACGCAAGACAATTTTAAAAAAACCCGAGGGGTGGGTTGATTTACCCATCAAATTTGATGAGACGTATTTAGACGTGAACAATGTAATTGGCATTCTTATGGAGTGGGCAGAAAAACAAGACATGATAATTATCAAAAAGAAAACAAAGAAGTTGCTTCGGTATCTTACTTGCAAGTTTTCAAATCGTTATGATTCTAGAAAAGTGAACCAGAATCCAGAAAGACTGTCTTCCACTTACAAGACTGGTTGCCCTTTCGTTATTCGATTAAAGAGAATCGAGCAAAACGGTGTTTACTCTTGGGTGTTGTCAGAACCAAAGAACGGCAACCCTCTTGAATACACGCACAACCACCCTTGTACTAAAGAGTACAACCGAATTACTCCTCAAGGCAAAAAACGCCTGTTTACTCAGGACGACTTAAAAACAGTGGTGGAAATGACTAAGAATAAAACCGCGATTCCCGAAATTAGAAAAAACATCACTAGTTTTGGCGGGCTCCCAGTATTAGAGTATCAAGACATGGCAAACCTAGTTAACGATCT
This sequence comes from Mucor indicus B7402, assembly GCA_000697295.1. NCBI lineage: Eukaryota > Fungi > Mucoromycota > Mucoromycetes > Mucorales > Mucoraceae > Mucor > Mucor indicus. The sequence continues at coordinate 16,109 of JNEK01002031.1, forward strand.
CAAAGGGAATATCAGACCCAACAGCCGAATCAATGTTTGATCCAGATAGCATAGCATGAATAAGACACTTACATAATATGTCTAACATAATTATATCATCTTATGTCTAAGACACATGAATCCACCCTTGTAATTTCACATACAAAACATATATAAACCTTCCCCTAACTTCTTAATAAAAAGAGTAACTTTGACTTTTGTTTAATCTTTAACTTTAACAAATATTTTGATAGATCAGTATTTAACTGCATGCAAACTACTTGGATCTTCGGTAAAAAGCTTTTCTACAATTGAAAACCTTTAAACGTCCAAGGTCTTCTAATAGCTGGTTACAATCATACACAGTCATTTCGTTTGTATAAGGAAAGAGATCAACTATAATTTTTTTGACTTGAGTCTTTTTACTATTAGAATATAATTAGAAGCTACCTTTTTCTTTTTTTTTATTGTTTTATATTTTACCTTAAGAATTCCTTCGAGTCTAAACAGTTTGTGCTGAGGCCGGCATAATCCAAAGTGACCAAACAAACTTTGTTTTTTGAAGCTATAAATTTTATCAAGTCTACAGGAAGTAAGGATTAAGTGTTTAATTAAATATGTAAGTACATGATAGGCTTCACCTTGAGTGCTTCCCGCAACACCAATCTGGTCCAATAATGCATGTTGTTTTTTATCCCTACTTTCCAGTGGATCAGAAGCTCGAGAACAAGGAGAAGCAAAAACCACATCTACTAACGATCTTTCTTTGAGATTAAGCTTCATAGCTTCTAGAAGTTCGCGTCTTCTATCATCAGGCTCTTTTCCAGGCGACTTTCTAATATATCCTATAATTGTATGGCCCTCCTCCTTAAGTTTCTTTATATAATTTTGGTATAGTTGAAGATAGTTATTAATCTTATAAGCAACGTCATCTACAAAGCAATATCTTAGTGGCCAACTTATTTAGGTATTTTGAAGGGTCCTTACCAAGATAGTCATCTTTTAACACATATAGAGATCTTGTCCTTGCCTTTTTTTTGTTGTCAACTTCATCAACCTTTCGTTTTGTTCCCACTTGCAAAAAGTCAAGCTTTTTATGGATTTTGCTATTTGCACACCAATTCATACATCGACTTTTCATTTGAGTGACGTAGAAAGGATTTCATACACCGACTCTCATTTTAGGTTACGTAGCTGAAAAGCTTTGTGGCTCAGGAACCAAAATGCACGCTTACATAAGAATCAAATAAATCATTGATCAATTATTACTACTTCTGACATTTATATTAATAGGCTAATTCTTGGTACATGTACTATTTTCACGTACTTTTTCAAAAAATTGCAAAAAACCTGGCGTGGACTTGTAAAAGGGGTTTCTAGGGATTTGCTATTTGTACGCATTCACTACACACGGTAAAAGTGTAAGAATAGCACAATCGTTATTGAGGGAAGACTTTTGTAGAGTCTTGTTTTGCTTTCCAGTGAATCCTCTTCTTGGATGATAAGTTTGCATAAAACGTATAAAAGAAAAGTAAAAGAAAAAGAATAACAATCAAAGCTGTTCCTATTTATAAATAAAAGAAATGTTGCCAGTCTGCCGATTTGCTTATGTTTCTTTGTTCTATGATTATGTCAATAAATAGGGTTCATTGTCTCAAGACCAGCTAGATATATTATACAAAGGATGCATTTAATGCTCAGTAAACATTCAACAGAAATCTACGTGTAATGAACGGATGCATTTAGCAAAACCGCAATTTTTTGAAAAAGTACGTGAAAATAGTACATGTACCAAGAATTAGCCTATTAATATAAATGTCAGAAGTAGTAATAATTGATCAATGATTTATTTGATTCTTATGTAAGCGTGCATTTTGGTTCCTGAGCCACAAAGCTTTTCAGCTACGTAACCTAAAATGAGAGTCGGTGTATGAAATCCTTTCTACGTCACTCAAATGAAAAGTCGATGTATGAATTGGTGTGCAAATAGCAAAATCCCAAAAATTTTGTGATTTCCGAAAATTCCAATATCGAGATTCACTTCAGACTACTATATACAGCATGCTGTTGAAAATGGGATTTGAAGTTATTGTTGTTTACCAGGATTTCAACATATTATATAAATAAAAAGAAATGGAATGCTTGCACGAAAGTTCAGGATTGCTCAAACGATTATGCCTTCTGCAGAAAAAGTTAACAGCATGTGTTTTGATAATCTTTGTTCTCTTTCTACCAGGAATATTCAGATCGACACTTTGAAACACAATAAACCACTAGCATAGACCAGCGGTGTGTGATTTATACACAGCGCAAGATATCATCTCCACCCAAAAACAGCCAGAAAAAACTATAAAATTGTCTGTATAATTTGATGTGTGCCATGTATAATTATCATATATTATTTGCGCACAATGAACACAAATTTACAAGTATATAGCTTACAATTAAGTTTAGTGTGAAGCAGTACAAAAGATATGAAGAGAAGCCCTAATACACTGCTAACGTTGCTAACAGCTGGCAAATGGTTGTTGTATTGAAGTTTTACATTGCTAGGCTAGCAACAATAGTTGAACGTATATAGTATGCACAGAGGGACTATCGACGCATTTAAGGATGTACCTAAATCAATGTAAATTTTGAAAGACTGCTAAGGAATTCTTGAATCTAAGGAAAGAGCAATAATAATATAAAAAGGTGTGGCTCTATCTACTTGTCTCTCAAGCAGTTTATAGCTAACAGACGTTAGAATATTACATTTATTCCAACAAAGAACGGCGAATAACAAATTTCTCAGATGATAGTTATACGCCGCACTGGTTGCTAGCCGGTACTTTTCAAAACCAGCCTATTTTGTTAGCACATAATTGATGATCGACTGCCAAAATTAGTGTCCACGACACTTGTAACGCTCAAGATTGCTTCCAAAAAATGTGCTGCAATGCGGGATTCTATTAAAACAGTTATTACAAGAGTCATAGGTTAGAGGTAAATAGCAGTATTTAGCGTCATGCGTATAAATTAGTGCTAAATACCTGAAAGCATTGACAGTGTTATGTATTGGTAAGAAAAGAGCATCTAGTATATGAACAAGTTAATATGTGGGGCATACTATTACGTATAAAGGACACTATTATATGATCCATATATCAAGAAATGGTAAGCTAGCTAAAAGCTCACCCTATATTATATTTACATTGGGTTATAAAAAAGAAGTTGCTCAAGTTGTAAAGTGCTTACTAACCATCGTTTCTTGTAGCATATATTATATGAAAACTATAGATAATTACACGCCAGCTACTGTTAGTCTTCTTCATTGTCAGTCGTTTTAGAATCTTTAGTGGTTAAATGATCTCTGCGTAAGCACATAAAGATGGTAATAATGTAATTTGAGTGGTAGCACAGCAGAAAGTACGTAATCTTTGCATTGAGACAGAGTATGGACTATACACTGTAAACTTTTATGAATATTTAAAAGATCTCCATCTAAATGAGCTACTATATATCATATAAAATTTGTACAACTAGTAACATGGTCAAGACAATAAAGACCTTACTATTAAAATAATAGCTAACAATTTCTATAATGCAATGTACGACATGGTACATACACGTAAAGTATACGAGTTATTGCAGCTTTATTTAAGAGGCTGCGATTTTTTTTTTCATAAGGTTACTGACAAACATGCTGCAATCTTATGCTTGTAGTCTATCATAGAAGGATAGATTTTACTTACGTCTAACACATAACTTACAGTACATGATGCAACATAACACATATAGTTAATCTCTATATGTAGAGCTGTATTAGTATAGCTAGCTATAGTGATGACTGTTGTTCTCTCAAATCATGTTAAATAAAGTTTCTTAAAAATGTACAATGATTGGTTAGTTACGACATGAATTCCCTTGGACTGCTGATGCCCGCGCACCAAAGATTTTTGACCATTTTTAGTAGTAGCTTCGTGTGTTTTGTACATGATGCAAGACCTCTTTTGTATATATATATATATATATATATATATATATCAAATTGAACTTTAATTATGTTATGATACAGTCGTATTTTGTTTCAAATTGTAAATATAATAGCAATTACTTGATAGGAGGAGAATGATAGAATAATGAATATGGTTATATGTTACTGTATTTGTATGACCATAAACTGATGCATGGGTAGCTCAACGTGTAACCACTTCTCTCTTGTTTGCTTAATATTAAAACAATACGTAGGCAACTATTTAACAAGATAGCAAGGTTTTTATACAAGCTATAACAAGTTTCTTATATATAACATTCTATCTTGATTCTATAATAGCTCCTTATTTATTTTAGTGACATTAGCCATTTCGTGTTCTAGTCTATTCTTTGGCATTGATTTTTATAGTTGATTGTTTCCTAACTAATGATATCCCTTGCTCCCCCCCCCTTAACTTTGTAACATGTAAAAGATTTTACACTAAAAAAAGGCAATTTTCACGACTTTTAAAAAAAAAGAGTCGTACAATATTACATTATTCCCTCTGTCGCGATCGCTTGATGAAGAGATAAACTTCGATATTGAGGAACTTGGCCACTCACTGCTATATACATGTGTTTGTTATATCCCAATAAGCATACTACATAATTATACTTTGTAAACACAACTACAAACATAGATATATTATTATTTTTTCATTTATGTAAGCTTGGGTGAGTTATGAATTATAGAAAAGGAATATGTGTCTATATATCTATTATATATTGCCAAGCCAGTAAATGTAGCTATACCATATTCTGTGGCGTTTGCGAGAAAAAGGGACATAATCTTATTCGCTGGTTACTGTTTATAGAAAAATGTGATTATACAGAATTCGGGGGTAGACCACCATAACTTCCCAATTTTATGAGTATCATTATGAAAAGTGCCTTTTTGTAGCTATAATCAGTATGTTATACTTTTTATTCTTTCCAATGAGCGCATTCGTATAAAATGCATAGTTCTATAACAATAGTGGACCAATTTTTTTTATTCAGACAAATTGGGTGGACTCCCCCCCCCTCTCTCTCTTTCTCTCATTTAAATTTTACCCCCACAGTTTGCTCCCCCATGAGGTCCCACCCTCCCCCCCTTTGATCTTTAACACCCCCCATCCCCCAAATTCACTTGCTTGAAAACATATAAAAAGATGACCTTTTTTTTTTTGTTTTACATTTCCTCTTCTTTAACTCATCCTCTCTCTTTTTTAAATATGCACTCCGAAAAGTTTAGAATCAATACAAATGGACAGTCCTTAAGAAATCCTACTAACGGCTTTTTTGGTAATTTAAGCATAAACTCTTATATAACGACGATGTAGTTTGACATTTTTTTTTTTTTTTTGCTCTCTTCAGATATGACTCTCTCTGTCAATAATTTGAACTCAGATGAAAGGTACAATCAGTTTTTTCTTTCTTTGTTTTGTTCTTTTTGATTTATCATTTATTCACAGTGACCTCGCTGCTAATAACGACAGAAGATCCGCTCATAATGCTTTGGAACGTCAAAGAAGAGAGAATCTGAATAATAAGTTTCAGCAGCTTGCCCATGTACTCCCTTCTTTACAAACAGTTCGTAGACCCAGTAAAACAATGATCGTAGCAAAATCTCTCGAGTTTGGTAAGTAATCTATATTTTAAACGATATGTTTCAGAAATGCTAAAGTGATGTCTTTCTTTTTTCCAGTGACATCCAGTATAAAAAGAGAATCCAATTTTACATCTGAAATCAAAAGACTCAGAGAAGAAAATGCTAGACTCAAGCTTCAAGCTGAAAAAGCAAAGAATCAATTAAAAGAAGTCGCCAAGAATGAACAAGAAACTCAGACTACTACTACTTCACTCAAGAGAAAAGCAAGTACAGATGCCCAGTTGTCCCCTCCTCCTACCCCAGAGTCTGTGCCTAAAAGTAATATTCCTGCCACTAAGAAGCAAGCTGTGATTGTTGGTACCCTAGCCCACCCAAAGAAAAAAAGAATGGTGAAACAAACAAAATCTGCAATTGATCCCAATATTATCTTGACTCCTTGGTCTCCTATTGACAATGTAAAGAGCCAACGTGATCCCTCTACTATTTCTGCCGCACCCACATCTGTTAGTACCACGGCTAGCACTGCACCTAATACTACTGCTCGTTTTGATACGGAATCTCCTTATACAAATAATGAAAACAACATATTGTTCTTTTCACCTAATACTACTGCACCATACCAATATCAGGACACAACATCGTTCATACCTGAGATGAACCCTGTGTTGCTTGCTCCATACTATATACCTTCAGAAGCAGATTGTAAGTATAAATAACTAGGTCAAGAACAATAACTAACTAGAATACTTACTCTTTGTATAATGTAGTTTCATTTACATCATTGACAAGTCAAGCTCCTCCTTCCTCCAATGGCTCACCTTTTTATTTACAATAATATATAGAAAGGCCATTGCTTATTATGATTTATTTTGACTGGTCAATAATAACTCATACCCTTTAACTATACTATTCCTTTTGTATATATACTCTTTGCATATCCTTTGATGTTTCTTTAAATAAATAAATAAACTTGTCTCCAGCGTATAATTCCCATTTGTATAAACCTTTTCAGTGTTGTTTGACTTGGTTAATGTAAGAGTACTCTTGCAAATAACAAGCTCAGCTTTTTGCCTAATTTTAACATGCGAGAACGTTATAAGAATATCTATTAAACTAACTTGTTTTTGATACTATTGTGATCATTTCAGTTCCTCGGTAGAATTGTACAGAATATTCGATTGCCTTTACACCCAAGATCGTCGACTAAATGACAGATCGTTGATAAATATGAAAGAGTAACACCGAAGAATATATATGGAAATGTGAGGAGTGTCATATAAAGAGAATTAAGTGTTCAGGAGAGTCTGGACAGTAAGATCAGAATAAATGCTGTGTCTCGCCGATTCCGACAACCTTCCCTATTTCCAATAAGGAACTGCCCAAGATGGTTTTATTTGTTTTGGGGGATTAACTAATAAAGGCAGTCGCTTCTTTAAAATGAGCATACTATCTAATCTGGCTGTTCTTGTGACAATTCCTTAATAACAGTTATACTCTTCTTATTACTTTTGCCGCGTGTAACTAATGAACGTATGCATTTAGCGAAATCCAACGAAGAACCAATGAGTTACGTTGCGGATCAAATTTGCTTCTTTTCTCGGTATTTCTGAATTTATTCAAGATGTATCAAGTACAAATAAAGAAGATTTCATCAGAATGCTCTGGAACCATGAAAAAAGACTTGAAGCTACTGGTACCACTAGGACGTTCATGAACAGAATTTAATGGTTTCCAAAAGCAATGACTTTGTCATTAGTTTCTCAGGTAGAAAGCATGCGGATGGCTTAGGAAGAAACATGACAACAAGCAACAAAGCGCTTTCCAGTGAATGTAGCAGTGGTTTTGAAGCTATGCATTTAAGAGCTAAGACGACAAGTAACATGATAATTGAAATAGGGAAAAGCACAGTTTCGTTTTGATGTCTTTTTTGGAAAAACGTATCCTGTATAATCACAATTGGGCGGGGGGAGATTTATTTCTATAAACGTTTTCTCGCACCGAACGTAAATCAATTTAAGAAATGTTCCATTAGTATACGCGAAATTATTAATGGTTTTAATTATAGCAACTGAAAAAAAAACGCACATGGCTCATTAAAGAGTAATACAGCTCCGAGTTGCTATTTTCATTGAAAACACTGTGGGGGCATTTCTATTTTCCCTAGCAATACCTTGCGTGTTCTTTTACAGTAGTTATTTTTATCATTTGTTGTATTGGGAAAAGTTATTGTCGTAGTAGAAAAACGCCATTTATGATATAGGAAGATCCCTATTGTGAATATCAGTATGATGCTTTAATGCAATTTTGCTGTGGCTTTTCTTGAAGTTTTTTTTTTTTTTTTTTTTTTTTTCTTTCCCGTTTGACATTTTTCAGGGCAGAATGACAACACCTGCAAAAATGCACAGAAGAAAGAGCGACGACTTTAGAGATATAGACGATATGCATACAGCTGTTTATTATTTTGAAAATGGTAAATTTAACAACAAAAAGAAAACAATTTTATCATTGAATAGCCTTATAATTAGAAATGAGACATGTGAAGCCATACTATTTTGAATACAAGTCTTTTGCTAAAGGCCGCTGGTTTGGCCGTACAATTCTCGAAGTATTCACGACCGAATTCAAAGATCGAAGTGAAGAATATTATGTAATTAGAACGAAGCAAAACTTGTCATTCCACTCTACACAGATTAATTAAAACTTTTTTTTTGTAGCGCTATGCTATAGAAAAAGGACTTCTTACGCTTAATGATAAACCTGTCACTGTTGATACACCAATACAAAACAACGATGTGATTGGACATAAAATTCATCGCCATGAACCACCTTGCACTGATCAGTCGATTCAGGTTGTTTATGAAAACGATGATTTATTTGTTGTTGATAAACCAGGAGGTATACCAGTACATCCAACAGGCAGATATAGACACAATTCTGTGATCCATGTTTTAAAAAAGGAACGTAATATACCCAAACTATATCGTAAGTGTAACGATGCCTGAAAATAGACGATGGATGGATTGACACGATTTTAGCTGCAAATCGACTTGATCTTCCTACTTCAGGGCTTATGCTGATCGCTAAAAACTCAAAGCGTGCTAAACAACTTGAACAAGAAATGTCTGGAGGTTTTATTAGAAAAGAATATGTTTGTCGAGTGGATGGGGAATTCCCAGAGTAACTATTGCCCCCCAAGAAAACAAAGTAATTGAGACTTATTGTTGTAATTAGGGGTGAAATTGTTTGTGAAGCACCTATTAAGCTCATATCTACTAAAATGGCACTAAATTACGTACATGAAGATGGTAAACCATCAGTTACAAAATTCGAAAGATTGAGCTATAATGGAAAGACAAGTGTTGTACGATGCAAACCATTGACCGGTCGTACACATCAAATTCGTGTTCATTTACGCTATTTGGGATATCCAATATCTAATGATCCGCTCTATGGAAATGGTACAACATGGGCACCATGGATACGACCCGGGGAACGTATGGCAGATAAAGATGCACGATTATTAGTGGATAGACTATTTGCATCAAATAAAGATGAAGAAGAAGAACTGGATGATACAAGATGTCAAGAATGTAGCGCATCACTTGTTTTAGGGAAGAATTATGACCAACTGTGTATATTTTTACATGCTTGGAAATATGCTTGTCATGGTTGGGAATATGAGACAGAGCTACCTTTCTGGGCAAAGGAAGACTTTGACGATAAAGATACTCCATTAAAATTTAAAAATACTTTTTTAAATCATTAGGCTTTAATTAGTAATACAGTAATCTACTTTTTTTTTTTCTTTTTTATGCGTCTGATATATTTATTTTGTTTTCCAATTCTTCAGCTAATGCATCCTCTTCTTGTTGTTTATTAGGCATCTCTTGAGCTGCAAATCTATCATAAGGGCAAAGTTAGGCAAAGGGTGGGGACTTTGTTTTGTTTATAAACTTACTGATGTTGATGAATATAATGGGGTTCTGCATAATAGGCGCTGGCTGGGGCAATACCCAACATTGTTTCTGGTGTAATAGGCATCATGGGTCTAACAGCAAAAGCTGCTACAGGCTGGGCTCTCACTGTTCTTTTACGCGCTGTTTGACTCTTTAATTTCTTTTGAGCTGGTGAATCAGCAAACCGTACTTGTAAAGGTGCAGTACATCCTTCAATTGATTTTCCGTTGAATTTTTCGATAATTGCAGTAGCTGCCTCACGATCTGTCAATCTATTGATCTTAAAAATGAGTGATAATTTACGAAACATAACCTGGATATACCTGGCAAAACCAACACCTCTACTTAAACCAGTTCTAGGATCGCACAAAATTCGGTTAGAAATGGTTTGATAAGGCTGGAATAGTTCTTCAAGTGACTAAAACATGTATATTGTTAACAAAAACCGTTACTTTTTTCATAAATGATAATAATTACTTGTTCTGTTGTATCCAAAGGTAAATTTGAAATATAAATATTTGTTGACGTTTCATCTTGAAGGTGTCGAAGGCGAGAACTAAATGACTCCTGTAACATTTTGAGTATACTACAAAAAAAAAAAAAAAAAAAGGGCATTTTAGCTTGACTATTTTACCTGACCTACTTTGGCATAAGACGCTTGAAAGCCTGATTTGTTTAAGCCTTCAATTGCTTCTTCGCATTCTTGTTCTTTTTCAAACATTACGAAACCGTAACCTTTACATTCTCCTGTCTTTTGGTCAATGATCGCTTTTGAAGATGTCACTTTACCATATCTTATATACAAAAAAAAAAAAAAAAAAAAAAAAAAAAAAAAATTCAGTTTCTCAAAATAAAAAGGAATTGAAATATAACCTACACTTGGCACATTTCCAAGAAAGATTCGTCGGTTATAGAAGAATCTAGTCCGCGAACATAAATATTATGCGAATGATATTCATCATGTCTCTTTTTTTCAGTTTGGATAATATAGGGGCCGGGAAGATAATGTTGAGGTGGTGATCCAGGCGAGGTTGTGCCTGACAATATGGGTGACGAGATATGGAGGGGAGGGAAAGGTTGAGCAGAATGAATATAAGTAGGTGGAGATAAAGCGTATTGAAAGGTAGGACTGAAAGGCGGGCTAGTACTAGCAGGATTGATAGGTGGGGATTGTGGGTGAAGAGAAGGAGATCCTGGATAACTAGTATAGCCACTACTGTAATATTGTATCGAAAATTGAGGGCTAACAGGATAGACATAGGCATCATATCCACTAGCCGCAAGTTGTGCTGGGTCTATATAAATGCCATAAGGTGGATACGTAGGTGAAGTAGGGGCGACATAGGGTGTTTTCTGTTGCTCCTCTTCTTTTATAGATTGCTCATCTATTTTGGTTGTTGCATTAGCCTCTGTCATTTATATAAGAACCAAGAGTAAAAAAAAAAAAAAAAAAAAAAAAAAAAAGGGAAAAGAAAGGGGGAGAAACAAATAAACTGAAAAAAGAAATGAAAAACATGATTTGTACGCCGGAAAGGAAATGACCAACCAGAAGTCCTCATCATCACTTAAGTTTTGTCATACAGCCAGGTTTTATAATATCACGAGTTTCGCTTATTCATGTCACAATTTGACAATTAGCATCAGCTGCATTGGTACTTTTCTCTTCTTGATAAATTTTATGCTGAACAAGAAAATAACGTTAATGATCAAGACGGAAAAGTCCTTGATCCAACAGAAGATGTTTCAACTAATCGAGAAACCTACTTGAATGCTGAGACAACTTTTATTGAGCCCTCAGTTAAAAAGCAATCGAAATTTAGCAATTTAAGCCCAGCAGTGAAATCATATAGTGGGTTCAAAGATCAAACCACAAATACGTTCACTAACCCTATTCTTGAAAGTCTTTAAGAGCATGTGTTACAGCTATTGAGCCAAATTCTTTGTCGCAGAACAACTCAGCATGTCTACCCAACGCTGACTGTCCTAGAAAACATCTGATTGACAGCAAGACGTCAGTGTACTTACTTTAGCAAACGGAATTCTTTTAATATTGCTCTTCAAATTTGATTAGCATTATCATACGCGTAACTAGAGCGGCAACTAATAGGAATTGGGCAAGAGACGTGCTTGAAACATCATGAATCGATTTTGTAGACGAATTCTGAAAGCATTTTTCAGCCTGCTTAATAGTCTTGTAATCCCGTAGCTATAACCATATAACAAAAAAGACAATAATTGATTGCTTAAAAATAAAAAAAAAAAAAAAAAAAAAAAAAAAAAAAAAAAAAAAAAAAAAAAAAAAAAAAAAAAAAAAAACAATGGTTAAATTCAAGTATATATCAAGTTAGATAATTAACTAATAACCGTACATGTAACTAGTCAGTTTGCTCTTTGTTATTTTGAGAATAATACATGTAGTTATAATGCAATTTATTCCCTTTCAATCATTATTGTCTTTCTTAAATTACTTGGATAATAATAGAAAAAGTGCCATAAATATGCGTATTATCATAGGTGTTTTGCTGGTAACAGAGAGGTGTGAAGCTTATATAAGACGGTGCACCGCTGCAATGATTGTGGTACTTATGCAAAGTAAAAACCTACAGGTGGATGGGCGGTCTAATTGTCTACAAGTAACAAGCACACTAACCATAATTCTGTATAGCTTGCAAGAGCTAAAATGCTTACTTGAGCAAGAGGGAGAGATGTTTTTAAACAGCCTTTACACAGATGGGTATTCTGCAAACAGAAATACGCGAAATATTGCCTGTGAACCACGTTTCTTTGGAGTTGCTTGATTTCACTAAAAAGAAGGTATGTAACTCATTGTTTCAGACCTTGCAGCGTCGACTCAAACCGGAATGACGGGTTTGTATCTTATCATGGAAATAATGATATAAGGAGGCTGTCTTTATCAGAGCATTATGATGTGAGTGAAGAGATAATTAGATAAGAAATACAACAGGAGCTCAAACAACAAAACAACGTGGAACAAATTGAAACAAACATTCCTTCACAGAAGACGACGTTGATGGGTAAATACAGAGATCACAGGAAAGAATAAAAACAAGGGTGAAGATACAAATACAAATTCATAAATAGCTGCTAGCACCTAAATGCTTACAACTACAGTGTCTAAGGTCACTTTGTTATCTTGTTTGCTTAATTACATATATTATCTCATATGTTTTATCTTTGATTTTGAATAGGCTATCAAGACATAGGCATAACTAAATGGCATCCATGTAGGCAATAAAAACCTAGTCATCTTTCGGTTTGCGTCAAAATATATTTGTCTATACAGTGATTCTGGTGAAGGGTAAAACATGGATTACAGACCATTCGCATTCAGAACCGTTCTCTACAAATAATGCATTGTTTGTATTCATCCATTTCAGTTTGATTTATTTTTGGGATACCATCTTCTGCATACAACTTGTCATGGTTAATAGAGTAGATATAATTGGACGGTATTTTTGCTTGATAATACGAGGATTCAAGGGGATAGTATTTGTTTATGTTTATTTTGTAAGACTTAATCAATTGATAACTCTTTATAAATGTATTTATGGGCGATACAGAATACGGGGTCCATGTATTTTGACTTTTTCTAATCTTTGTGGTAGCACATGATCATACATCATTTTAACCCATTGGCACAATAAAGGTCTTGTATCCCTTGGATCAATAATTTCTGGAATATCAAATAATTCTGCTGTACGTAAAGGAGATCTTACTGCTTCAAATTGTGCCATTAGACTTTCATAGAGCTCATTGCGTTTATCACCTGCAGCATCCAACTCACGGCGATAGGCAGCCTTAAAGACGTGCATTAGTTTCCATTTTCATTTGACGGCAAATGTATACTTACGTAGATACCACCTTCAAGAGGTAAACTTCCCCAATCACCACTTGGCCATGCAACCCGCATATTCGGTACACGGTTATCTACAAATGCTGCACCGGCTACACCAAAGACTTTACGAAGAACCACACTAAAGTAAGGTACATCACATTGATATAAAGCAGCAGTCAATGTAGAACCATAACGAATAGTACTATATGGACAATTATAAGTATATAAACTACCACAAAAGAGCCATCTTACGCTTCTTTTTCAGCTTGTGTGCCTACAGAGAAACCAGCATAATCAGCAAGGTTAATGATGGGAATACCGAACGTATCACATAAATCAATGTGACGTCTAAATTTATGACAGCTTGATGCCGAAATAACGCTTCCCTTGAGCGTACAATCAAATGTGATAATACCGACAACATAACCATTCAACCGAGCCAAACCACAAACCGCGCCATCTCCCCATCGAGAGCCAATCTCAAACCATGAGTCTCTATCAAAAACACGAGTAATGATATCGCGTACCTGGTACATACGCTGACGTCTTTTTGGAATAATAGACAGTAATTCATCGTCGCGTCTATCAGCAGGGTCTTCTGTAGAGAGACGAGGAGGAAGCTGGTAGTTGTTTGTGGGCATATAACTCAAAAATTGCTGAATTTGGTTAAAGCAATCTTGCTCTGAAGATGCCAGATTATCGATTGTGCCATTTGCTGTATGAATTAAGGCTCCTCCCAATGATTCTTTAGAGACTGTTTCGAAAGTTGCGTTTGCGACAATAGGAGGACCCGCTGCAAACAACGAACCAATGTCATTAGCAATAACAGAAAAGTGTGTTAATGTCGCTCGAGCAGCACCTAGACCTACAGCGGGACCCAGAGCAGCCGCGGCGACAGGAATCTCACTTAAACTAGCAATCATATCTTGCATACCAAATAAGGGTGGTAGATAAGTGGCACCTTTTTCCAATGCCAAAGTGACAGATCCACCACCACTGCTACCGTCAATAAGTCGGACGATGGGGATCTTTAATTTTCTAGCCAATTGTTCTGCATAAAGCTATTTGCATTATTAAAGAAAAGAGAAAGAAATCGAACTGTTCCATCACTTACTGATTTTCCCCAAACTGCACCATCAGCATGACCACCACGAATAGCAAAATCATCTGCTGCAACAATGACATCTCTTTTATTTACACGACCTTTTCCAGCTACAAAATTAGCTGCTGTGTAGCTTTTGACAGATCCGTCTTTATTGTATTTCGCGTTGCCAGCAACACTACCGATTTCCTGAAATGATTCTTTATCGAGAAACGCATCAATTCTTTCGCGTACCCAGAGTTTACCGGTTGTCTTTTGTCGAATATATCCACGATCGTTTTCGTCAGCTGTACGATTTTGAACTTGGCGTCGTCTTAATTCAAGAATTTCTTCCTATATTTAAGAAAGTTTAATTGACTCTTCTATTTCGTTACTTGTTTTTTTTTTTTTTTTACTCTCCACTCTGATTTTTCCAACGCATCATCTTTTAGGTGGTTGGCAATAATCTGAATTCTATCTTTGGGTTTGTTGGACATTTTGCTTTTTTTTTAAAAAAAAAAAAAAAGAGAAAGAAAAAAAGGGCAGGGGAAAAATTTAAATAAAAATCGTGCGAATGGTCTTTAGTCAGATAAAAGAAATTGAATTTCACTGTTGCATTGTTACACTAAATGCGAGTGCTTCAAGTACCAAATACGCAGAAGAATGAGCAGAATAAGTATAACAAGCTTTACATACACACACATATATATATATGTTTAAAAAAAGCCGTTACTCAATTGAAGAGCCTAGCAGCGAGTAGGCGTTATAAAATTTGCATCGTATAACCAAAGGCATTAGGACTCTTCAGCTTTTAATGAAAGAGTCTAGCTACAGTAGAACTGAAGTAATGCTGATGGAGTCTGCTTTATAGTAGTGTGTAGTCCAGATAATTCTGAACTCTTTTTTTTTTTTTTTTTTGATTCTGATGAACATCATATTTCCTTTTTCAGCGAATATTTTAACTTAAGCCAACGTCACGTCTGATTAAAAAAGTGGGGGGCATGAATCCTGTTGTTATTATTTGAGTACAACTATAGTCTTCATTGCAACATGGCTGCCATTAACGACCAAGTGTATGCACGAGTACGTGAGAAAATTAAAGAACACAACTTAACCGAACAAGAAGTGAAAGTTATCGATACAGCTAGAGATAAACTCCAATCGCACAGTAATTACTTTATGTCATTGAGAATGTCGAAAAAGCATAACTAAATCTTTTTTCTTTTTCAGCGTATGGTGGCGGCTTTATTGGTGCTTCGACTGCTTACTTTATTGGTAAACTGTCGCTATGCATTTCTTAATCCGCATTTTGTTAACAGAGTACATTTACTTAGCACGAAGAAAAAAGTTTAATCCATTGCAGATTTTCGCAGTCGCAGCCGGTGGGTTCTTAATAGGTTCGCAAATGGGACTGATATCAGGAGCGTTGGCTGGCATTAAAGCAATCAATACATTACCCAATCCACAACGTCTTATTAACGTTATTCGAGAAGTCCAGTAAGTTGTCATGTCTTTGTATTACTCTGAAAATTAATAATTTCTAGAATGGAAGCAGTGAAGGGACGACAGGGTGTACCAGGGGGTAACGGACCTACCTTACGACCACAGCAAATGTCAAACCAGGAAATGAATGAAGCTCAAAACCCACAGGATCAATTCTCTCCCGACATCAATGATAATATGAGTGGTGAGAAAGGTAAACATTGAATACTATCAGAATAGAGAGGGGGCTAAATACTAACTAAGGGTTTAGTTTGGGACAATAAGCCATCTTACAGCGCAGCCCCAGAAAAGCAGGATTATGAATTTGAGAATTCAACATTGGAAAAGCCTCAAAAACCTCAAGCTTCTGCCTGGGACAAAATCCGAGCAGAGAACTTGCCAAACAACACATGGACTAAAATTAGACAGGAAGCTCAACGAAACCCAGAAAGTGCTGTTGAGATTGAGAAAAACAAAGCTGCAAGAGCTCATCGGTTACGCGAAAACGGCGAGTTTGGAGACAACATAGATGAAATACCACGTACAAGAGAGGAGGCTTTACAAAGAGGCACTGCGAGAAAAAACCAATGGGGTGATCCATTGGATTAAATTTTAATCTTTTTTGTTTATGCGGTAGAATATGAAATAAATAAAGAACGAGAAATGCAAAAACAAAAGAAGGTTTCCTACAATATGTTCCGATTGTAACTATGTGCACGATCTCTATTTAATTCAAGAAATTTCATTTTAATTGTATTCTCATTCTAAAAAATGTATTCAATAAAGAGAATTGTCCTTGGACTATCTGCTATTGCTTCAGTTTATTTGAACCATGTAGCTGCTGATGCCACAACTGATGAGTATAGAGCGACGATGGTTAAAGAAGCTTTCCAACATGCCTGGAGAGGATATTCACGTTTTGCATACGGCCATGACGAATTACAGCCTATGACAAATGGTACAACAGATTCGAGGTAACTCGCAAGAAAAAAAAAGAAACGATCATGAGTCTTTTTCTTTAACAAACTCTTTTCTTTGCTCATAGAAATGGATGGGGAGGTACAAAGTCTTCATTTCAAAACAATTTTGTGAGAGACTAATTCACACATAAATCAAATAGCTTCTATTTTTGACGCTTTAGATACTATGATTATTATGAACCTCGAGGAAGATTATAAAAAAGCTTTTGAGCATATACAAAAAGTCGATTGGTCAAGGAGCTCCGAACCATCAAAGACTTTCGAGACAAATATTCGCTATTTGGGTGGTCTTTTGTCTGCGTACGATTTACGACCTGATCCCGTGTTACTTGAGAAAGCTCAACAATTGGCTGATGTTGTCATTATGCCTGCGTTTAATACACCTACTGGAATCCCTGCTGCGTATGTGAATGTAACTACGTAAGGATCTTTAGGGCTTTTAAAGAAAAGTATATCATATAATCTGACTCTACCTATATAGTGGAAGACCCATTCAATTAAACGAGGTAGTATTGGCCGAATTCGGTTCAATGCAATTAGAGTTAGTTCACCTCACTCAACTAACAGGCGATCCTAAATATGAGCGTGCTGGTAATGGAATAATACAAAAAATTGCTGAAGTTCCATCAAGAGTTCCTGGTTTATACCCTATTATTTGGAATCTTCATAATTTCTCACCCAAAAATAGTAAGTCTATACCGCCCTTACATCTATTAATGTATTCTGCTTGTTATACTGAAACACTACTAGGCTACATTACAATTTCAGGTGGCGCTGACAGCTATTATGAGTACCTCCTTAAAACAAATATTCTTATGGAAGGAAACGAAGAGCTTCAATTAGATATGTGGCGCACCTCTGTTGACAGTATGCAAAGATATCTGAGATCAGAAACTTTCAATGGCAAAGTTTTCCTTGCAGAGATCGAAGATCACTACAAATTGTTGCAGTCTGGGGAACTAGTATGACAATAACAGTAAAATTACAGGACTTTTTGCTAAAATGACTATGGTTTTTAGGTATGTTTTATACCGGGTAATCTCCTACTGGGCGCACGATACTTGATGGAACCAAATCTCGAAACTTTTGCCAAGGAATTAATGGATTCATGCTACGAAACATGGATTAAAACACCAACTGGTTTAGCTCCTGAGACATGGAGTTGGATCGACAAACAACAAAATATAAAAGTCTACCCAGAGACCATGCAGAACTACATGGTGAAGAATGGTTTTATGGCACTCGATACTGGATATGACTTAAGACCAGGTAAAAAATGAATGTCTTTTTTTTAAGGTACTTCATATGTGATACTGAATAGACATCTAATTGTACAGAAACCATTGAAAGTCTCTTTTACTTTTATCGCCTTACAGGTGACAAAGCTTACCAGGTAATGAAAATACTTGTTACTTGAAAATTTGTATTTCGACTAATTTCGGACGTGCCTTTTTATTTAGGATAAAGCCTGGAAAATATTTGAAGCCATTGAGAAGTATTGCAAGACATCTTCTGGATATACTCGTATCGCTGATGTGACTAATATGGAGGACGTGAAGCCTTTAAATTTTGAAGAAAGGTAAGTATGTTTGTTAAATTAAAAGCCATACAACTAACATACATGGTTTCTTAGTTACTTTTTCGCTGAAACATTAAAATATCTCTACCTCATATTCAGAGAACCAAATCATATCTCATTGAATGACTATGTGTTTAATACAGAGGCCCATCCTTTCAAACTCAAGAAATCCATTCAAGTTCAAGCCCAAAATTTCAAATACATGTAATATTTAAGTTGTGATATCACGTTTATTTATTTAGATATATACACATCTGCTGCCGGAAATAGAAGAATACAATAAATTAAACTATTTAGCTGTCTAAAATGAAATGTTTAGTAATTATACTTAAAAGAAGTTTATGTGTGCGTAGAGTATATAAATCTCTTATTGAACGACCCTGTGTCGATATAAGTATTTTTAAGTCAAAAGAGAGAAACATATATGCTAGTGTATTATGTCCGTCTTCAAAATGTAAAAGCTTACACTTGTTACCGAGAGCACAGAACAAACTAATAATTCCTCTCTACACATAAACAAAACCTAATATTGATTTATCTGTTCCTCATTATTTGATTTTTCCTTTTTAGGCCGTTCACAAGCAGGTAATTGGTTACTCAAAAGACAACCAGCATTGAGGGCGCCTGTAAGTTGTATAGCTACTAAGTAAGGCGAATCAAACGTAAAAACGTAAAATCTTTTTTTTTTCTTTTGAAAGCATATACAGACTTGCATTTCATTTATTTATTATAAATTAGAGCTCTAATTTGATATTCTGGTGAAGAGTAAGATGTATAAAATAAACAGCTGTTTTTTTTTATCTATTTTTCTTGAGAGTACGTGAAATTTCCAAAGGAGAAAGTTCTAACCAAGCGAATTTTCTCAAAATTAGTAGGAAAATTATTTAGTATTTTCGAGTTTATTTTGCTTGTGGTGGCTGCATTCTCGCCAGATACGTCAGAAACCAAAAAAGAAAATTTTACTTATGGCAGAAAAGAGAGATTTGCTATTTGCACACGGTCAGTTACAGGATTTTGCTAGATGCACACGTTTATTACACTTGGATTTCTGTTGAATCTTTACTGAACAAGACATGCTTCCTTTGTATTATGTATCCGCATGTTCTCGAGACAATGAAACCCATTCTCAACATAATCATAGAACAAACAAACATAAGCAAGTTCACAAACTGGTCATATCTTCTTTATTGTTTATAAATAGGAGCAGCGTTTGTAGTTGCTCTTTGTCTTTCACTTTTATTTTATACAAACGTACATCATTTGAGATGGAAATTCACTGGAAAGAAAAACAAGGCTGTACGAAAGCCTCCGATTTTGAAAAGCCTTTAATAAAAGCTATGCTTCTCTTATACTTTAGTCGTGTGTAATAAACGTGTGCAAATAGCAAATCCTAGAAAAGAAAACCCCACTATTTCTTTGTTATTATGACAAAATCAGGAAAATCCGAAACACGCAGTACATCAAGCTCTCCTGAAAAGCATACCAAACATACGGCAAGCGCTAGCCCCAGTATATTAAGCAAACCTGCTACGCCTATTTACCCAGCAAATCTACAAGATGTGTTTACACCTACAACACAAAACAAGACTGGTTTAGATTGGGTCCTTAGAAATGCACAATGCTTAGTCTTGAAGCATTTGCTCAAAATTCGGCTATAAAAACTAAAATAACGCAAACAATAGATACAATGACATTCTACATTCAGCTAGATTTGGCGTTCTCTTTCACTTTTGTAAGTCAACAACTGTCAGATTTTGTCCTCGCAACGCTAAATAAGGATTAGTATGGATTTTGAAAGTCATAGTCTTGTATGTAAAAATATACCTTTTGATTCAGTGGTTTGTTGAATCATATATCAAAGAAGAGCAATAGAGCCGTTAGTCGGACCAGCTCCTTTTAGGACCTCCAACGCTTAACATATTGACCATAGACTAGAAGGTGTATGGAATCACTAAACAGCGCGCTCTAGTAATTGATATTTGTAGGCGAACCAAATCCAAAAATAGCTTTCAGTGGATAAAGCTTCTTTCTCTGCATTTGTGAAAATTGAACACAACAAAGGTAACCTTTCATTGGAAGAAGTTAATGATGTATATTGTTTGGTATAAAGACGCTTTGGGACGTTATTACAAGTATGATAGCACCTAATGTAACAAGTATACCCTAGAAAAGTCTACAGAATTCAATGTACTATACGAGTCTAATATAGATGAAAAGCGTAATAATACAGTTGTATTATCATTTTCTGATGCTGTCGCAAGTGCATTGTGGAAGCAAAATATGGAACAGCCACTACATGTGTATATACGTAATATAAAACTAGAGAAACAGCGTATATACAAGTAGGGCTTACCACTTGTTTCATGCGTATGCTGGCATTTCTTAACCTTACTATGTTCCATAAAGATAAACATTTATTTATATTTGACTCTTTTTTAATTCATATGACTTTATTTCCATACATAACTAAATGAACTTCTCTGCACTTTGTCAATACATAATTTGAACTGATTAATAAAAATACTACAGGAACTACTACCTTCAAAATGTAATTTGCCTGTCTTATATAAACAGCAAAGAGGAGTAATAATCATCAGTAGCACATATATACATTGATGGATAACTATACATATCTTCAGAGTAAAATACTTCAGCGAATAAAAGGACGTTGCTGCGTACCAATAGTTAATTTTTATTCTATATTCCTTTCTGAAATGATGTAAAGAGGAAACAAATACCTAATACCACTTTAGCTTAATGTAGTTATGCATTTCTGTCTTAGTACAGTGTTCGTTGTAATGTTAAATTCTAAAGCTCAAATCCGGGCTATAATCAAGATGATGTATGGTTTTAATTAATACAAGCTGCAAGACGTGCAGTTTACATAAATAGATTGATCTCTTCCTCAGTTTCCAGAACATCTCAACTCTCTATCGTCATCCTTTCCATTGATTTTATATTATTGTACTGATCTTAGTGATACATGTATAATCGATAACCGTATTATGCTACTTGCATATAGCTGTAATTCCGAAAAAAAAATTTTTTTTTTTACTAGCATTATTATATTTTGAGCATAAGTTTTACATACTGCAGGAGAGTCACAAGAGCGTTTACCAACGAAACATCCATTCAAAGATATACGCTGAAACGAAGGGCGAGAAAAGGATGCTAGATTGACTCATCTCTTTAAAAGTAGTAACATCAAATTAGTACATACTTATAATAGACTCTGGGTCTATATAACGCCAAGAAGATACATAGCGCACTAAACGATCTGTATAGATTGAATCCGCTAGTGATTCTATCAAGTAACTAAATTAAAAAGATTCTGTCAAATAATACAGAGTAACATAACGATACTCAAATTATCTAAATATTACGCCAAAAGTATCCTATTTATTTGAAAGTATCGACAAATCTATCTGTCTTCGTGTATTTGAATGATTGTTTTTCATCACGCTTTTTGAGTGTCTTTGTTTAGTACGGACAGATTTTACACATTAAATAAACGCAGTCGCTCATTGATGTTATCATCGATAACTGGAAGTAAAAAGGGTTTAGTCTATTATTATGGGTAAAGTAAAGCTTTAGCTGCTAATATTAAAAGAAACGGCAAAATATTACAAAAATATATGCTATGACATAATCCAAGAACATTGAAAAAGCGGGCGTGCTTCGTTATTGTACAACAAAGTGCAATTGAAATGTGAACAAAGAGGGGCATGGGTAAATTATGCATAATCTGCAGACACCGAAGAGGGGCAATACTTTATTTGCTAGAGGAGTGAATCGTTGAGTGAAGGAAAGTACGTGAATAATGCATAACATAATTTTCAATAAAGATGATGTGATGGAGAGCATACAGTTTTATATGGCATTATGCTACCAATCTCCCTTTCAGTAGAAATACAAATCTAGCACTTGCGGGGGATGCTTATGAAAACAACCTTCAATTATACTAAAATGTAGTGAATACAAAGTAAATTTCCTCAAAAGTATTTTTTAGCTATGGAGAGTATACATACCTTTATACAGGGGAGGATATAATAGTAAGTGTAAAAGTGTCAGTTTTAAGCAAGATAATGCAGGGAATGAGTACAAGATCAAAACAATAAAGTAAAATCACAAAATTTATATATGCTTTTCTGACAAACTCGTAATTCAACTGTGTTGTTTTCAAAAAGAATTTGATACACACACTGCCGCAAAAGATGCAAAGCGTTTTAAATTTAATATGATATAGTAGATATTATATACAGATAGGATAATAGGCTAATGCGAAGGAATGACATGGAATGGGCGTATGATATATAAAGAAAGATAAATAATTATTGAACTGCATTCATGGAATAGGCAAGAGCAGAAAGACTTTTCAATGCTCTGCTTAGATATACATAGTCGTGGTGCGTATGATTCATATGTTTTAAGAGATCTATAGATATAGAAGTATGTTAAGCAATTATGCTTTCCAAATGTTGGGTTATGACTTATACCTGTTAGGAGTAAGCAGTATCGAGTAATTCTTTGAATTGGGGCAATCATATAGTCAGATAAGGTTAATCTATTGGCGTCCTTTTTTCTCATAGTATCCTTTGAAGAAAGACACTTGTTAAAATAAACATTTTGCATACAGAAAAAGGTATATACTCACTTGGATCAGCTCACGATAAGCGATATTGGAGCTTGAACTAGTCAAAAGTTTTCTTGATTTTGAGTAGTTGACTGCATAAGCAATGTAAATTTCAAAATAAGGTTCAAAATCACAGAACGTTCTTCCTATAGATACGTCATTTCTTTTGGTTCCGTCTTCAAGATAAGTGGAAATTGTGTTTTGCAGCCTTTTAATGAGTGAGTTAGAGAGTGCAATAAGTTCGGGTAAATATGCAAAGATGACTTCAATATTCTTCGTGTTTACAAGTGCAGATTTGGCATTAGTAGCTTTAATTAATGGGTCCATATAAAACTGCAAAAAAAAGTAATGGTCAGTTTCTTAAATGCAAAGTGGTTCCTGTATCACTTACATGTTTTATAGTCATTAGGTGGTTTAAGTAAGTTTCTTCAGTAGACAGCAGCTCGTTCATGATGAACTTTGATAGCTGAATTGAGTTTTTCGAATGTGATTTGACCTATCAAGTGTGTAAATTTCATACTTCAATTCAATCTCAGTGTATAGTTTTACTTTTACATCTTTAGGAGGTGTAATTAAATATTCCTTGAATTTATTTTTCCAAATCGAAATGCCTTTTTGTTCCTTGCTTGTCTTTTTATGGTGGTGAATAAATGATGAACTTTCTATATGCCATGCATATCGAATACGGCTTTTAAACGAAAGTTGTGGCTGTAATGTTAAGTTATCTTGTAAGTATGACTGATGCTCAGTGTTGGGTATAATAGTGCTCTGCGATCTACGCGAATTTCTTGTAATATCTTGGTTACTGAAAGTTTTGCCCTCTAAAAAAGAAAGCGACCTTTTAAGATAGCTGGTGTTGCTAGTGTTTCCTTTTACTTGCTGGTTGTGTAGCAAATTCATATTATTTTTCATCTCAAAAGTTACAGGTGTCACATCTGTTAGAATGGTTTCAATTGTATTAAAGGCCCATTCTTTTGCTTCTATTTCCTCGAAACTTGAATATGTAAATGGAGGCATGATTTGCAGAAAAAAGAAAAACTGTAAAAATTATAATGTGTATTTTTTGCCTCGTATTTATACAAATTGTTGTTGCGCCCCCCAACAACATAATTAAATCCGCATAAATCCGAATGTGATAGTTATTTTTTTTTATGCGGAGTCAACAGAAAGTGATCATCATCACACTGTTTTAATATGCAAAAATCAAATACAGGAATAAAAGTAAACTAAAAAATCAATTCTGACGTTATAATGGCAAAAGTGCGCATGACAGGTTTGCATGTAAAATATTACATTTATGCCCAAACTAGAGAAATATGGAATACCCTCTACTCAAGTATTATAGTAATGGGATACATCAACACTACATTAAAAGTCAATTTATGTGTAACTTGAGCTTTTCAAAGGGGGGCTAAAAGGCTCTCTTCTCAGAAGAATTGCTTTGAATGTCAGGCGAAACACAAGGGAATCATAAGAAACAAAAATGTTAAGGGTTTTTTTCTGCTTAAATTTTTCAGAATATATAATATACAAAGTTCAGAAGGGGTTAAATGAAACAATGGTAGAAAAAAAATAAGGGGTTGTAAATACAAAATCTGTTACTAGGTGACCCAATATGATTGTTGGTCGTGTTGGCTCACACAAAAAAAGTGATCGCCCAAAATAGTGGTACATGGCACAAGAAATAAGGAACTTCCGTAACCTTTGAAACACAAAAGTTCTATTATTTGTAAAAGGGGAAGGGGTTTGCTGTTTCGTTATATTTTTCGTTGTATGAGATTGCGAAATTTCTATAGCTTTTATTCGACAAAGCGATTAACCTCAACAACCATGGTAACCGTTTCTAAAAAAGTAAATTTTATAGAAAATTCTATCAGGCTTCTACAAGCTAAATATTATTCAAGTAAAAGATCCCGAGCCAACCTGATAAATAAACTAGCGATAGCCCTTTATATTGTATAGTCAGGTAAAATTCGAGTGATATACCTTACGTCAGGTAGTAAAGTAGTTGTAGTCTTGCAAACGCCAGCTAATATATAGCTTTTCGTATGGTCAGGTCATATATACCATCATCAGACTATACTGCACATAAAGACTACCACTTTCTTTAAATCAGATGTTTACACTTGTATTAAGTCAATTGATGTTACTCTAAAGCAAGCTAGTGTCATACAGCAGTTTTAATTGTGCATGAAGAATTCGTAAAAGGCTTGAGACATATGCTTTTTATTAACTTGCATTGTATTCGAATTGACTGCATAGCGCAACTTCAATGAACAACCATGGTATGAATTTACATTAAATTAATTACTAAAAAAACAGTATTATTTACGGCTCTTAGTAAGGCAACTGACAGAACTACGCCGTACGAAGTGCTAAAATTATTGCCTTCGTAGTTTCAGTTATTACTAGAAAAATTTCAACAGAAAATCGGCATTAGCATCGACAGGTTTTCCCAATTATGTCCGCATTGCTTGGAATATATAATTATAGTTCAAGTCTGTATAGCATCATGTTGTATAATTGTATAAATAGAAGAGAATTGTAACTAACCTCCGGATCAAAATCTCCCTAAGGAGATTGCCTCTAAAAAAAACAGTAAACTAGCTCTAGAAAGTAGCAATTCAAAATATAAATGTTTTGCAGTCATAGCTAACTGGTATATAGATTGTAATGCACGTCAATAATCGGGCAAAATCACGTATCTAAGTAAAGTATAAATGTTTTCAATACAAGCTAGATGATTGTGTGTACCAAATAGCCGCATTTATGTAATGCAAAACAGTCGGCTGATACCCCTATTGGCGGAAAAAAAAACTACAAACAAATGTAATAAATTTGTAGATTAGTGAGAAAAGAAGTCTCGAAACTGCTAAAACACAGGAACACAAGCTCAAAAAATAATGCAAAGATAAACACTGAAAAATGTAAATACTTGTGTTCTGAAGTAGGGGCTTACAGAAGGTTAGTAATCGCTTGTTATATTTGTACTATTTAATTGAAATATACATCTTCTGTTGATTAGCTAGGGTTTCTATGGCTACCACAGAGTTATGTTATGATTTGCTACTCTACAGATATCTGACAGCTTTCTTGTACAGTTCTTTACAGTTCCAAAGTAAGTATAAATTCAAAACAGCAGTAATGCTTAAACCAAGTTAATTGCAAGTCGTTATTTACTCGAAAACAAAAGTTTGCTTACTGAATGTGAAAATCTTGTCTGGCAAACAAACACACTGGATTGAAGTTTGCTGTGGTCTACAAACGATTTGTGACGTCAAACTCCAAAATCTTCTCGGAACTTGAATTATCTCGCCCTGGTTGAAAACAATTGTGGAGAAAAAAAAATTGCTTGTCGTAACATTTTGAACTTGCAAAGAAAAAAAATCAATTTAAAAAGGTAAACTAATTGACAAGAGTTTTCATTGTTCGATTACTAACAAACTCCTTTTCTGTCGATTATTTTTTTTTGTTGAAAACCAACAGTTTCTAAACCAACTTTTTTTTTTCATTTTTATTTATTTATTTTCAACTCCCCACTCTTTCCAAACAGCAATCAACCATAAAATAATCAAAAAAAACAGAAACACAACAAACCCATAATGTCGTTTACTAGTAGAATGTTTGCACGCAGACTCTTCAACTCTGCCGCAACAACCAATGCTCGCAGCTCTCTTTTAAGACCCCGTGCTATGCCTTTGAAGGCTTTCAAGCCTCTTCG
This sequence comes from Mucor indicus B7402, assembly GCA_000697295.1. Taxonomy (NCBI): domain Eukaryota; kingdom Fungi; phylum Mucoromycota; class Mucoromycetes; order Mucorales; family Mucoraceae; genus Mucor; species Mucor indicus. Next base: position 42,981 of record JNEK01002031.1, read on the forward strand.
CACTATGGCAACTGCTGCTCAACAAGAAGCTGAATACATCAGAACTACTATCACTGAAGATAAGGACTTTGGCAGTAAGGGCTTATAATATTTTTTTTAATTGTTTATTGAACAAAATGTCATAGCTATCGAAGACGAAGACGAAAGTAGAATGCGTAACTTCACTGTCAACTTTGGTCCCCAACATCCAGCTGCTCACGGTGTGCTTCGTCTTATTCTTGAATTGAACGGTGAAGAAATCGTTCGTGCTGATCCCCACATTGGTTTATTGCATCGTGGTACTGAAAAGTTAATTGAATACAAGACTTACCTCCAAGCTTTACCTTACTTTGATCGTCTTGATTACGTTTCTATCATGACAAACGAACAAGCCTACTCTTTGGCTGTTGAAAAGCTCTTGAACATTGAAGTTCCTGAACGTGCCAAGTATATTCGTACCATGTTTGGTGAAATCACCCGTATTTTGAACCACATCATGGCTGTCATGTCTCACGCTATGGATGTTGGTGCTTTAACACCTTTGCTTTGGATGTTCGAAGAACGTGAAAAGTTGATGGAATTCTATGAGCGTGTTTCCGGTGCTCGTCTTCACGCCAACTATGTTCGTCCCGGTGGTGTTGCCCTTGATATTCCTCATGGTCTCTTACAAGATATTCACGATTGGGCTTCCCAATATGGTGATCGTATCGACGAAATCGAAGAGCTTTTGTCCGGTAATCGTATCTGGCAAATCCGTACTCGTGACATTGGTGTTGTCACTGCTCAAGAAGCCATGGACTGGGGTTTCTCTGGTGTCCTCGTCCGTGGTTCTGGTATCAAATGGGATCTTCGTAAGACTCAACCCTACGATGCTTATGATAAGGTAGAATTTGATGTACCTGTTGGTCAAAACGGTGACTGTTTCGACCGTTATCTCTGCCGTATGGAAGAAATGCGTCAATCCCTTCGTATTATCAACCAATGTATCAATGACATCCCTGAAGGACCTATCAAGACTGATGACTGGAAGGTTACTGCTCCTCCTCGTGCTGCCATGAAGGAAAACATGGAAGCTTTGATTCATCACTTCAAGATCTATTCTGAAGGTTTCTCCGTCCCTGCTGGTGAAACTTACACAGTTGTCGAAGCTCCCAAGGGTGAATTCGGTGTCTTCTTGATGTCCGATGGTTCCAACAGACCTTACAGATGTAAGATCAGAGCTCCTGGTTTCTCACATCTCCAAGGTTCCGATTTCATGGCTCGTAACCACTTGCTTCCCGATATGGTTACCATCATCGGTACTATGGATATTGTGTTTGGTGAAGTTGATCGATAAATGTTTAGAATAATGTCGCCTACTTGATAGTTTGGTATTTGTCAGGCAAATTTTACTTACCCACATAATAAAATTAAGAAAAAAAAATGGTAAAATGTACATGGCACTTAGAAAATGGACTTTATTTTTTTGTGAATATGTTGAAAATAAAAATAGAAAATGAGCTTAGAGAACATAATCCAATTCGGTTCTTTGATACTTGTTACGTTCATCATCTTCCAATCTTGGGTAGAAAGCTACTAACGCGTCTTGACTGCCGATGTATAAGGTATTATAGATTTTCCAATAAACTTCACGGACCTTTCTTGCAGGATGGAAAAGGCCTTGCAGAGTGTATTGCAGGATTGTAGCAGGACCAAGAGCAACACGAAGACCTTCAATGGCTTCCATTACAGCATTGATTACGTGAGGACTATGAACAAAAAGAAAAGATGAGTGAGTTTTCTTTTTTTTTTTTTTTTCGAGTATTTATAGGCTTACCTTGTTTCGAAAATGTTGGGCCAAATATAATTGAGCAAGTGGCGCAGAGGATCTTCGCAACCAAGACCCACAACACCTAAAGCCATGTGTTTGATTGTTGTACAGGCGGTTTGTCTGTGAACAAGATCACGATCCATCAAAGCATCTTCCAACAAGGGAGTTACTGCGTTAATGTAATCTTTACCCATTTCACCAACATATTCAAATACGAAAGACAATGATTTCAGCACGCCATTTTGAACGTTAAGTTCAGGAACTCTGTACTCATTCATCAAAGCAGGTAAGACAGTGAAAGGAGCACAAGTTTCAGCAACGATAGCAATGGCAACAGTTGTACACACACGATTTTGACGCTCTTGGACTTTGAGGTTATTTAGCAAGGTAGCCAAGACATCTTGAGGGCCAATGGCTTTAGCAATATAACCAAAAGTATTTACAGAAGCACGGCGAATACCCTTCTTGTGTGCTTTTAAGAGATCCAGTAACTCGAAGCAGACACGCATCCATTCACGAGCAGAAACATACTCTGCACCACGATCAGCGATACGACCAACCAAGTCAATACAGTTTTCTTGTACTTTTTCATGTCGATTACGTAAAATAGGGGTCAAACGAGGTAAAAGGTCTTTAATAGGTGGGGTCATACTAGCCATACCAATCACATTGACAATAGATTTCAAAGCACCTAAAATAGAACCCAAGACTTCGGGGTATTCTTCACCCAAGTATTCGTAAAGGATTTGGCCCAATTGGCTCATTAATTTCTCTTCACCACAGCTCTTCATGACAACTGCGATACGTGAAATCAAATCGGCAGCCTGTTGACGAACCTTAGCAGATTTGTTATTCAAACGCCATAAGATAGTATAACAAATTTGTTGAAGGTAAGGCTTGACACGCATGCCCAACGCGTTTACGACAGTACCAAAACCATTCAACATAATAACATCTTCGACAGTTTGTTCTTGGAATGCATAAAGAATACCATCAATTAATAACTCTTCTAAGCGAGGATCAATATCAGCAGCGCCCAAATTGGAGACAATGTTTTCAATGGTTTCCATGACCATTTTACGATAAGGTTCGCTTTCATCTTTTAAATCATTCACTATACGGCCAACAATTTCGGAAACACCTACTTTATTGGCCAATTCAACTGTTGTCTCGACGACCTGCTTGTAGTTACGGCGATCCAATGCCATACGACGAACCCAAAAGTGTCTGAAAAATTCAGGTAAGATTTCCTCCTTGATATAGCCGGGCATTACACCATCAGTAGCGGAACATTGCTTGACAACCTTTAAAACAATCTTTTTCATTTCTTCATCAGGGGATTGGAATTCACGGATCAAAATAACCATGACTTCCTTTGTGTAGTAGTTGGCATACTCATCATCCATTAAAGGAATAATATAACCAATGGCTTTTAAAAAGGCAGCAAGGCCCTTACCACGGTGTTTACGAATACCAGTCCATAAAGGCTTGAGAACAGAATCAAATGATTCAATACCATAGGGAGCAGCAGCTTCAGCTAAGGCAGCAATGGCCAAAGCTGTGATGGTACGAACTTTTTGTTGCTCATCTTCAAGACCGTGTCCAATAGCCTCTACCAAGTTTTTAAGATGGGGTAAAACTGCACAACCTAAAAGAATGGCAATCTGTTGAACAATCTTGATACCAGTGTGACGAGCTTGCCATGACTTTTTAGAACGACAGACGGCTTTCAAAAATGGTAAAAGAGCAGGAATACCCAAGGCAGAAGCAACAACGGAAAATGCACGAGCAGTGGTATTACGTACATATTCATCAGGATGGTCGATATCAGGACGCATGGTTGTAATCATGGTTGGGAGGCCAGCAGCTTTAGATAAATTGGAAATGATTTCACGGCCTTCTACACGAGCATAATAGTCTTCATCAATCAAAAGAGGTTCAATAACAACCAAAATCTTATGAACGAAAGGTCGAACCAAATCATCCAATTTGTACAAAATACGGTCAATAACTTTGACCAACAAGTGACGTTCTTGATCTTCCAAAGTAGGAGACATCAGCAAAGGTAAGATTTGATTGAATAAAGGTCCTGGTCCAAAATCACGTGCCTTGTCTGTAATATGACGCAAAGCACCCTTACGCATAGGTGGTGTACCGTTCTTAATCTTGAGCAATAATCGCATAATCTTACGTTCTTTAAGCTCATCGACGGACATGGTACCTTCGTCTTTATTATCTAATAATTTGCCAAAGTGTTGCATATCTTCTTCCTTAAAGAATGGTAATTGACCAACACCTGGTATTTCTTGAGGAATTTCTTCAGCAAATACTTGAGGCTGCTCGTCTTGCATCATAAATCCAGAGTCCATTGGTGTAGGTGTGGCAGTTAATTTACGAGCAGGTGTACGAATGGGTTCATAACCAGCAGGAGGCTCAAGAATCTTATAGCCAGTTGTTGGGAACATGGCATCCAATTCTTCGTCAGAAAGAGGACGGTTACGAGCATCTAATTCACGCTCCCAACGTAAGGCGTTTGAAGCTTCAGGTGTTAAATAAGATGAATGTACAGGTGTCATCATACCCATACCACCAATGGGCGTTGCCATGCCTATATTTACGCTTGTGCTGGCTACAGGTGTGGCGTCCCAACGCGAACGTTTTGTTGTGCGTGGGGTTGCTTCTACATCCCACTCAGACGAAGGGCGGACAGGTGTAGCAGAAGGATCTTCACGAGCTGGTGTAGCATCCCAACGAGAGCGTTTCGTAGTACCGACAGGTGTTGCTTCCACATTTTGTACAGGTGTAGCCATATCCCATCTTCTCTTCTTACGAGTTGTAGGCGTTTCTTCTACGGATGACTGAGAAGCGCCTCGTTCAGTTTCTTCTTTCTTCTTTTGCGCAATAATAGATAAAACTCTTTGTTCTTCTCTTTCTAATTCTGCTTCACGAGCAACTTCAGAATAAGAACGAGATTCAGTGTCTGTTTCCATAGAGTCATTGAATGCATCTTTTCTACTAGGTGAAAGCATTCGATTAAATCTGCGTTGTTGGTACTCATTCTGTCTTCCAGCAATAGTACGCTCACGTTTTGTTTCAGCAAATGGGTCATAACTATCTGCACCGTCTCTTGCTTCATTTAAAACATCTTTTGAAGCTGTGTATGAATTTAAACGACGCTTGGTTTCTTGGTATCTATCGTCCTCATCTTCATCCTCGTCATCGCCAATAGTTGTAGCATATCCTGCAAATTTGTCCGTTGTGTAAATGTCAGTGTCATAAGAAACGCCGGTTAAACTCGCATGTTTTTCGTTTTCTAAAACTGCCTGACTAATGTCTTTATCTGTAATTATGGAACGTTTTGCTTGTGTTGCTTTAATCTCTTTTTCAATATCTAATAAAGCAGTTAGTAAAGAGTAAAGATAGCAAACATTGTGAACAAATTACCTTCAGACATCTTGATTTAATCGATGATTGTAAGAAATGACAACAGATTGGAAGAGAAAAATTTTGCTTCTGCGCCATTGTAAAGAAGAAAAGAAATCAGCGCGGAGTTTAAGAAGATAGTGACGTAGCAATTGACATTTTTCACTATTTATTGTGGTTAATGAGGGAAGGGGGTGGCTCCCAAAAGAAGACTTTTGATTTGACCCCGCCTTTCTTTTCCTATAGATTTTTTTTTTTTTTTAATTTTGCCTTACATTGAAGAATTTATAAATGACTGCTGAAAGAGATTGTCTTGCTGAAGCTGGTAAAACCGCTGGTATTGCTGGTGGTATTGGTCTTTTTGTATCTGCCATGCAAAACACCGTTCAAAAACACACAACTGGCGCTAAGGGTGTCATTACTAGAACTGGTGGCACCATTGCATTCTTCGGTAATTGACGAGAAGGGGAGCATGTTTCGTGAATGTAGAGATTAATTGCTTTATATATAGCTGCTATGGGTGGTATTTTCAGTCTCGGTGAATGTGCTGCTCAAGGCATCCGTGAAAAGGAAGACCCCATCAATGCTGCTATTGGTGGTTGTGCTGCTGGCTTGTTAGCTGGTATTAAGAGTGAGTAGGAAGAGATTTAAAGGATGTGCATCTAATTAATCGCACTTATAGGCCACTCATTCGCTAAAATGGGTGCTGGTTGTGCTGCTGTTGGTGCTACTATGTACGCATATGAAGCTTCTGGCGAATTAAAGGGTCAATTTGCCAACAAAACAAGGGAAGAAAAGAAACAATATGAAAAAGAATTCTTTAAGCAACCCGCAACAACTGAAGAAGCATAAATAAACCAACAACCCCAAAAATAAACGCTTTTTTCATTTTACTTATTTATTTTTGATTTTTGTAATAAAACTATGGGATTAAATTAAGTTTGTAATGAGGAGTTGTAGCTAGACGTGAACAAGATAGCCAGCCTTAATGAGGGATTCAACGTCTGTTCGTCTAACATAAAATTGGTTGCCTTTTGATAAATTTAGAGAGCCATACTCTGTGTTGATTTCACCAGCATCACGCAAAACACGTACTTCAATAAATATATCGACAGGTGGTTCTAAACCACCACCGCCTGGTCCGCCCAAATCCACATCAAGAAAGTTCTGTTTATATGTATTTACCATGTCGTTGTATTCATTCAAAAACTTATTCTCTGTTGGACCAAGACTAGCTAAAATTTCTCTTCTATATTTTGACTGTAAACCAACGTTCCATAATATATCTTTCATTTTATTCATACGCTGGTGGTGGTATGCGAATAAAACTCGTTTATTTCTTTTCACTCCCAAGTGGTATAACATAACCTGTGACATGTTACTTGGATCCTGTACTGCATCCTGTACTGCATCCTGTGATGGGTGTCTCTGAATCGACTTTACTGTCTCTAGAGCTTTATTGTGTAAAAAACGAATCTCGCGACAAATGCTTTGCACTAGGTCATCATTATATGGTGAAATAAATAAATCTGCTGTACGTTTTGCCTCCTTTGCTAATTTATATGCTGAATCACCTAAAGATGTCATTATTTATTTATTTGCTGTATGTGTTCAAGAAAAATGTACCTCCTAATCTCTTTTCAATTCTCTTGTGACGTTGAAAAAGTAATGTCCAATCAAATTACCTAATATTGTATTCTGTATTAGACAACAGTGCAATAAAAGGGTTTCTTTTCTCATATTGAAGCTCATGTTAGCTGTAAGAATTAAACAGTCAATAAAATGATGTTATCTCGTTTCTCTAAGAACCAGAGAACGCTCTTACTGAAATTTAGCACACTCTTTTCCATAAGGTTCCAATTAATACCTTTAGAAAAAGAATGGCTAGTTTAGAATATATACATTCTTACTGAGGAAATATTTATACATAAAAGACATGTGGTTTATGCAAAAATCAATTGGGATTATGGGTTCAGTTCATGCGAATTTTAGGGAGAAAAGGCCTATAAAATTTTAAATCGTCGTCTTTACCAAATATGTAAAATAAATAGTTGAGAAAAAAAAACATTTCACATCTTTTTTTTTTTTTTTACTTTTTCTTCTCTAAAATGGTCTGCTGTAAACTTACTCTTTTCTTATTAACATGCTTTGTGGTTATTTCTCAATCATTGCCTGTGTTTGACCCAGAACTGGCAGCAAGTCCTTTGGTACACGATATTCGCATAAACTATCGCGGTGGCCGACAAGCTATAGCACCTAATGACTCAGCCAATAACAAATAACACTATACTAGTAGTAAACCCTTATCTGTAAATAATATAAATAAATATCAAATTGAAAGCACAAACAATTGTTTGTTTGTTTGAAGACAAATTTTGAATTGAACTCTTTCAGCACAACTATTGTTTCTCGGGCAAATAATTGAATTTTTAAACCCTTGACCTATGCTTTAATGTTGCATGTGGATGAAATGTGATTTATGTCATTATTTTATAGTTGTACTACAATATATTCCAATCGATCAGGACTATATTATTCATATAAAAATGTTGAATGGGCTTACTCAATGCTTTATAGTTGTATAAGCTAGTAACGAGATCAACAAATGTGATTAACGATGTATCATACGTATATAATGCAGTCAAATGATATATGTATCTATAAAATACATTATATGAGATCATACAACACACCTTCTATCATTCACTGCGAGGAATCACATTCCTGATTACATCGGAAAGCCAGATAACAAGACCTTTGTGTTCTGATAAGCCAAGGAGATGTCGAGTTTTATTTTGTCAATACACGTTAACTAGTTTATTAACTTAATTTCAACATATCCAAGATGCATATAACACATGTAAAATTACGTAGTTCTTAAGCCGAAAACTACTGATACCCCTCCCATTAACTATAACACAGTGCAAATAGGAGTTTTCTAAAAAAGAGTTGCTCAATACTGTTTGCAGGCAAACGAAAATATATGATGTAGGGTAAATCCCACTGATTAAGTGTGTAAAATATAAAATTAAAGGCGATACAGTAGATAATCGGTTGCCAGGTATTTATCCCTACATACTTTTGCGAATATTGGGCAACAGAGAACTTAGCTATGTACGAAGATATAGTCTTAAACAATATGTAAAAAGCTCACTTAATCCATCGAACGCACTTCTTGTTCTTAAATCATCGCAAAACGTTCATCAAAAATCATCCCTATAGTGGGCATCTACCATAACACCGATTATCCAGATATACTGAAGCTTTCATACAAACTAAAAAGCAGCAAAAATATGAAAGTCAGCAAAAAGTAGCCGCTAGTGACACTACGAGGACGCAATACAAAAACAAGAAAAAAAAGAAAAAGAGAGGTAATAAAAACTAAGTGTGATGTAGCGTAATAACTGAAGCTGTTAAAAGACGTAAAAAGGAAAAACACTGCAGAAGAAAAATAAGGAAAAGCGCTGCAAAAAGGTCTAGAAATGCATCCGCTTCAAATACATCAAATGTAGTAATGTAAATCGTGCGGTCAACATAAACATTCATCCGTTAAGTCCAAGGAATGTCTAAGCTATAACTATACGTTACAAGACTAGATACAAAGGGATTTGGGCTCTCAAAGTCAAAGATTAACCGTTTCTATACCTCTCAAGTCATTCATGTCTTCGATAGACGAAGTCGTGAATACTATAGAGACTGAAAGAATTAAGCATCTTTCTATGTTTTTACAAAAAGTTACATTCAGGGCCCAGTCGTTTATTAATTTATATATTTTGAAACACCTAAACAAATTACCTATAATGAGTTCTTTATACAAAATCTCTGGTATAAGGTGTGTAGAGTTGCATGCCAAAATTTGTCCGTCGAGAAACTTCAGTTACAGTATCCAGTTATCCTTCACCTGGCAGAAGTATAGAGTGAGCTTAACAGCATTGAAGGTGTCAATTCGACAGTTAATAGAGGCGATCGTTCGTATTAGTTACGGGCAAGTAATATCAACTGCCTGCGAATCAATTGCAACATGCTATAACAATTTTTACATTGAAAATTTTGAAAACTTCGTTGCAAACTATTTTATATATATGGTCTGTAGAGCGTCTCCTGTAAGTAATGTAAGATCATATCTGTTATAAAATTAACATCAATTATTATTACAATAGGACATAAAAGTGCCTGCAGTAAAGCATCTAGTTTACGAACATGTGTTAGATGTGGTATTTTTTCCTGGGGGCACCAACAATTAGTGCTGGCAACATTGTTGCGTCTTTGAGCGGCGAAGAGCAAGAGAAAATTCGCTCTTTTTTAAATCCATTAATGTTGGAGATAAAAAAAAAACCAAATACCGTTGCTTCCTGCAACAAGAGCGACTCTGAATAATGCCGCGTCTAATATCATGCCAGTATTAAGGCATGTTCTAATGAAGTATGTATGAAACCCTAATTGCAGAAAATCCACAACTCTCGCCCGCTGTACAACCGCAAGTTGGCTCACAAGAGCAATCAGAAGAGACAGAGCGAATAAATAAAAGACGTAGAAAAAAGAAGAAGAAAGCAAAGAAAGACGATAACGATAAGAAAACTGATTTCAAGCCACCTCGTCTTTTTAGTTTGTTTCCAAACCCTAGCTTGCATTGGTGCTTTATTAAGATTAATGGACAAAACTTAACTGCGATATTCACGATGGCATTACTAGAAAGACACGATGGAGAAACACCTTTGAACACATACTAGATGTTTTTTTTTTCCCGCTTCAATTTCAGAAAAGTCAAAATCAGCAGGTAAGCCGCCACTTCCCAATTAATGAATAACCGCGCTAATTTTCCACTTATATAGTCTTCAAGAGCTAAAAAACTTACCTCAACAGAGAAAAATGTTCCTGAACAGCTTCTGCACCGATGGGTATACTTGCCGAATCTCATTTTGTAGAAAAAAACACGCAATATCACCTGTAAATAAAGTTTCGCTGGAGCTCCATGACCTCACCAGTGCAGAAATCGCTCGTTATTTTCGGCCTTGTACTGTGGACCCAAATCGCAAAGACGTGTTTGTCTCTTATCGCAGCAACACCGATATAAAACGGCTGTTATCCGCCGAATATTACGCCATGGGTGGGTGTAGAAGAGATCGAGACGAATATACCGAGTCCTAAAACTACCTCTTTCAGCAAATATATTGTACACACATAGTATATGCTGCAACATATATGTACCTTGTTTGATTTTTACAGTTTCAATACAGCAAGAGTTAAATAGTATAACTATATCGGAAGGCAACGCGCGTTTCAGGAAGCCGTTAACATCCTCATTAATGGACCAAAAAAATACAATAAGAAGCGAAGAAAAAAAAAACTAAAAAAAAACAGAAGAAAAAGGAGAAAAACAGCCGCCAAGTATCAAAGTAGCTTTCAAAATACTCTATCAAGTCAAGGGAAGTGCATATCCAGGTGTACGACCTAAATATTCATGGCGAATACTGAATATTATATAAACTTTTTCAAAAGAGACTATAAAGAAAAATTTGAGGAGAGAGACACTACTAACATGCTACTTGTAATCTTTGAAAATAGCCTGAAAAACAAAGGCCATGTAAAATTTAAAGGACATAGACATGGCGTTGCCGATATTATATACAGGCAGCCAAGGCTACGTGAAAAGCTTGGGGAGTCGCTCCTTCTTGATATTGATAAACACAAAACATCAAAATTAATAATACATTCGACCAAATATCATACAGGTATTATGACAATAATTTGATTTCATATTAGTCTATATATAGACCTGTATAATTCCTGCCTATCAAATAATCTGAAGCATGAAGAAGGCGATAACGCCAAAGAAATCCATCGAATATTGATCTGCAGCCGATGTAATATCTTTGGAACCAGGATGTCATAGCATCAAAAAACCTGTTTATAATAGCTAATTCCATCTGGCGCGGCCGTGGCCGCCCAACTGTCTTCCAAAAACAAAGCGCCTCCTCCAATGAGGTTACCTTGTTCCACTCTGGTGAGACGATGGCTTACGAACTTTACAGATAAATCAAAAGCTGTTTTGTGCATCTGAATTTCCTTTTTACTTCATCCAAAAAAGGTAAGCTACACGTCTAAAAATTAATTTTAATTTGTCCAAAAAAAGACTAACACTATCTGAGTTTTAAGTGTAGAAAGTGTTTTGATTCGCTCAGAAACATGTCGGAATTTAAAGTAATCTTCCCGCACTTTTTAAATCCGCAATTTGATGCCCGTTCACTTTATGAAATGAAAGAAGGAAAGGAAAAATTGCGTGTTTTCCTTCTCCTCCCTTTCTATTGTTTATAAAATGCTTTCCATAAAGGCAACTCTTCAGATAATTGGCTGGATATTGGTGTTTTTGTTCCCTCTTGTTGTTATGTACTTGACCGGCGGACCCGATAAGGAGCCTTTATTAGACGATATTGAGTACAGAAGACGAGAGGAGAAGAAAAAGCAGTTATTAAAGAAACAACAGCAAGAAACTCTCAAAAAAAAGAACATTGAGAAGGTTCAGCCAACCGTTGAGCAGGCACAAAACGCTCAGCAATCTCAAAATAAAAAGAAGAAGAACAAGAACAAGAACAAAAAACAAACAACCATGAAACAGGAACCCGTGAAGGAAGAACCCACGAAACAAGAATCTATTAAAGAAGAGCCTGTTAAGGAAATTGACGAACATATGGATCATACTGTTAATTACGCTCGTGTTATGCGCATTAAGCCTGAAGAACAAGATGATGAGTTTGATCCCGTTCCTGCTGAAGACGGTTGGAGTCAAGTAAAGAGTACAGTATAAAGTTTTGACATCCTCATCATTCTTAAATTAACACTTAAACAATAGGTCGTCGTCCTGCTCAAAACATACAATCCAGTTCATCATTTGTTGATAACAATGCAGCCATCTCTGAGGATTCTGAAAGTACTTCTAGATACATTCCAGGTTTAGATAAAAAGCAACGCGAAAACATGAAGCGCAATGCCAAGAAGAAAGAGCAAAAGGCTGCAGCTTCTGCTTTACAAGAAGAGCGACTTCGCAAACATCAAAAGGAGTTGGAAAAAGCAAGAATTCAAGAGTTTTATTCCACGGGTAAAGGTAAAAACACACCTCTTGGTAAAAACGGTCAGCGGTTGTCCTCTAAAAGACCCACTTCAACTGCAAGTATTAATGAGCACGGTCAATTGATCTGGGACTAGTACACATCAGCATAAATAGTAATATAATAACAGCACTAATTACCCATCGCTTACAATAGAAAACTAATAAATACCTTTTTTTATTCAAAAAAAAACAATAAATAAATTAAAATATATACAGTTATAGTAACAACAAAAAAATCATATTAATAACCACAGCCATAATCTTTTATTTCCATTGTATTACGCGCATAGTAATCTATGAGGTAAAGTTCCAAATTGGTCTTATTGCCGCCGTAATTGTTTGTGTTGCGTCAAATTCAAAGCAGTAAATGTTCGATTAGAGACGATCTCAATCACATTGATATCGGAAGCGCTATATAGTAACACTTATCACACAACAGTTGTAAATTCATCCAGCATAAAAGCACTAATAATGATGGTCATCCCTCTTTAGGACTTATCAGCGTGACAAGACAAAGTTACTTAAAGAATACTTGGCCCATTCATTAACACAACCTATGTGTTATTAGTCTATTCTTGGTAAAAGTATAAGCATTATATACCACTATCAAGTTGTTTCCCAAGCTATATATATATATATACAGTATACTCAAATAACATCTATTCTATGTATTAATATGTATAACGAGCAACTCTACTGATAAACGAAAAAAGTATTCTTTTTTTTTATTATTATTATTATACTACCAAGGTATATATACTAGCGTTACTCCTATGTACATCTTTTACATATATACAAAACGGTTTTACAGGTTCTCAGAAATAAGACATAAACCATAACACAATATGGCTTTTTTGCGAGCAGATGCAATTAAAAGGTTCACATGACATTTTTCTTCTGATCTAAATTTAATACCCAAGTTGCACCAGTCGTTAAGCTGTATTGTATGAGGTAATGTACAAACATCTTCAATATACTTCATTGTTCTGTCATTCAAGTAGGCTGATATATCTGTGTAGGCATAATCTTCCTTGACAACACCCAAGACTTTTAGGGTATAGAACCATATAGCATTCCTTAGAGGGCTTGTATCAACCACTTCGTCAGAAACTGGGTGAAATATGCTATAATTTGAGTTAAGGTAAACAATTCTCATCGTCATTTTTGCGTATGTACCTCCAATCAGTGATACTAAGTGCTTCGTTAAACTCAGAGACTAGATCATCGCCTACAGAAGGTAAGTAATGGTTCATCAAGTCACATCCATGATCTTCAAAACAGTATTCTCCAAGCATAAATTGCATATATCTATTTTCTTCAAACCTTTCTACGCAAACCGTTTCATTAAGTTTAGAGTCAACATGCTTACTCATATCCTCAAATACCACATTAGCCCCGTGATACTGTTGTTTTTCATTGTCAATATCCTGATTTATCGTTGTTACACAGCGTAAATTAACATTTTTGGATGGCTGTGTTGGTACGCCCAGACCAACGCCAATATCATCGTGTACTGCTGCAGATGATGTAGGCGGCAAATCAAGTTCGTTTTCAATACCATTCATATGTTTTCCTGCATTAAAGCCTCCCATCATATCGATTTCTGGAGTTATTCCGCAACCCAATATGAAGCTAGATAAACCAAGTGTTGTGGCGATGATGAGTGTCGCCTGTACCAATTCGCCTTTACTCCATGCGTCTCCACCCAGCCCCAGCATTAGATCAGCTTGCGTACAAGCCCATGGTTGTCTGGCTAACTTCATAATCAAACCTGACAGCATGCGCAATTTATGAGGCACATGATCTAATCCCAACATCCACGTCGGGTCGCCTCCGCTGTGCAGAAAGTTCATTTTCATTAAAGATACAAGGTATTGACACTTTTGTTCTGATGCTACCATGAGTCCGATAAACGAGCGCCAGGTACGATGAAGAGGGCCCATAGGCGCTTTGAATGTTTTTGTGTAGGTGATATGAAAGATTTCAAAAAAGGTAGGGAAGAAGGCTAGAATACGATATAGGTTGGAGAGTCGTCCTTCTTCAAGGAAGGTATTAATCATCATTAGTCGTACATATTCATCGGGTGATCTCCCACCTATAAAATCTTGATAGGATGCATCATCGGTATCTTCTGTGTTGTGTAATAGTGGATCTATCACGGGACTACCATCAACATATAAAGTTTGCATAAGTCGAAGGTCTTTGGTCGAGTCGTATGCTAATGAAGATCGTGGGTAATTCACCGTTTCATTGGATGATAAGTTGGACTCCAAAGAGAATATATCTTTTGAGAGAATAAAATGCGAAGGTGATTTATACCTTGGTTGGGGTATTTCTATTGTGTCTGATAAATCCTAATACATATAAATAATTACACAAAGGAAGGGGAAATATGTTTGTTTATATTTAATTTATAATAAAAACTTTACTTTTAACCCAATTAAAAAGTCTTTGCATGATTGCCTAATATCGATAAATGGGCAGGTCATTGATAGTCTCAGCAACGTTATCAAATAATAGAATATTTGTTCATTGATGTCTATACTATCATCTGTGTAATCATATTCATCGTTTAATGCAGCCACTACTATTTCTGAGTGTATCATTGTATTATCAGATAAATTAGGTGAAGTGGTCCTTGAAGAAGGTGAAAGACGACTACGAATATATGATCTTACAACCAGGAAGATCTTCTCAAGTGCTAACAACCTATCCTCCATAATCTCAACTTGAAGTCCTTTGAATAAAGCAACTCGTTGTCTGCATGATTGTATCCTTGGTGCTCTACTATCCCGAACTACAATACAGTAAGTTACAATGTGTTTATCTACTTTTTTTTTTTTTTTTTAGATTATATAGTATCACCTGTCTCTGCTGTGTCCTGTGCTTCTGAATTGTTCCATTGATTCATTTGGTATTTTAAGAAGGCATAAGGAAAAAAAAAAAAAAAAAAAAAAAAAAAAAAAAAAAAAAAAAAGCAAGCAAACATTATTTCTCATGTATATATATAATACAAGCCTGACGTCGTGGTTGGAAAATTTCCATTTTTCCTTAAATGGCCATTTTAATGAAGGGCTTGGGTCGTCTGGAAATAGTCTATGCTGTTCTCAGCATTAACCTTTTAGAACTGTTATCTTCGGGTAGAGCATATAAGATACCAGATCTCCGTTGATATTGCTTCGATTTTAAAAAGATAAATATAGATTTCTTTCTATGATATCTTGGTTAATTGTAATGTAGAGTCCTATTCTTCTATACTATTTTCACATTCTCTTGAGGTTGAGTAGTTAGAAGCACTAAAGACAAGAAGCTCTGATGTTTAAATGAGACAAATCTACATGAAATTGATGTATCAGCATGAATATATATATTATGACATAAGCTTGAAGACTACTGGAAACCGCTCTTTAAAAAAACAAGGAGTCAAAAACAGCATACATAAATGTCAAAGCCTGATTTTCAAATTTAATAGCTATATCTTATGTTCAAAGTTAAAGAAGGGTTATTAGTTTATTTTCCCATTTTATTAAATTTTGGGTTACAAAATAGAGCTGAAAACTCTATTGTGGCGAGATATACTAGGACCATACTCATCGTATTCTGCCTTTGTATGACAAGACTTGTAGAATTCACCCTATAATAGTAGACAAGTTAATAAGTTCCCTATACTTTTTTTTTTTTTTTTTTTTTTTTTGTTTGTACTTTACAGTAGAAGCCAATAAACTACCACCAAACCAAACAGCATGACGTTGCTTCTTGTGTGAGATAACATTAACTTCCATTGGCTTTGCTTTCATTTCACTGGTTTCAGTCGCTTGAATACGCTTATCAACAGTACGTTTAATATCACGTTGAAGTCTCTTATCGAATCCCTTAAACATAGTGGAGCCACCAGACAATACAATGTTTTTATATAATCCTCTACGAACATCAATAGGGCTGGTTTGAATAACTGTATCAACAATTTCGGGTAAAGGTGTTAAAAAGTCAGAACTGGCAATTTCAGGATTGAAGAAAATTTCGGGTGCAAGGAAGCGTTCAAAGCCAATATCAACTGAGTAGCTCTACATATAAGAATGAGTTATTGTCTATTATCTAAAAGTGTCTATTTTCACGTTTTACCTTGCCAGTGACAGAATGAATACCGTCATATTTCTTAAAATACTTTGAAGGCTCTTGATCGTATTTCTTAAATTCTTTTACGATATCAGGACAAACATAACTATAATCTTCTTTAATGGCCTGAGCGATACGGAATGAATCTTCAGGTGGGATGTTGGTCTCGCCACGTTCACGAAGTAAGTTCTGAACAAAAGAAGTAATATCGCTGCCTGCAATAGGAACACTCTTAATAGAACTGGCAATAACGTAACCTTCAGCCTATATCCCAGTAATTTAAAAAGCGCATACTATAAAGATAATTGCATTCTTACTTACAACAGGAATAACGTGAGTAACACCATCACCGGAGTCGACAACAGTACCAGTTAATGTTTGCTCACTCACTTTGCTGGAAGTCCAAGAAGCTGCTAAAGCCAAAACAGCTTGAACAGCAATATAAAGGCCTTGAACATTAAAGGATTCAAACATAATTTCGGCTGTCATTTCACGATTTTCAGGTGCGTTCATTGGAGGCTCAGTCTACATAAGTTAGCTTAGCTTTAACTTTCCAATATTGTCATATTCTTATTACCAATAAAAAGTAATGGTCCTCTGGTTCACAACGTAAATATTTAAAGATGGATTGTTCCCAGAATCTTTCCATGTGATCCCAGTTACTAATTTGACCATGACGAATGGGATAATTAAGAGCCATTGTCTTTGCTTGAGCAATTGCTTCGTCGCCAATGTAAAAATCAAGGTCTTCAATGCCTCTTTTGGAGGCCAAGTTATTACTCAAGAAAGAAGGTTTACTGGGAACGCCGGGTCTTCCTGTGCTAGAAGGTGATTCGCGAGTGGCAATGGCAGTTGGAAAAACAAATGATGGCTCGTTGTTTCCGCTAAAACCGAGCTTAGTGTAGCTAACAAATAAACGCGTTCAGTATTGAATTCTTGTTCATCTGCAAGAATTTAAGAGCTTACCCGGTACCATTATCCATAACTACAACAGGTAAGTTTGTCATTTTGCTTAAGTTAGTCCTCTAATATGAAAAAAAGAGTGAAAAAGAGTAAGCGGAGAAGCAGCCAAGCAATTCCACCAAACTGAATTCGGGAGTTGAAATGATGTAACCATCCTCTTTAAGCATTTTCACAAGAAAAAAGTAATAGAATTGCTCGGTTTTTACAAAAAAAAAAACAACTATTCCAATAAAGCGTGTATGGCTCTTTATTGACGAGTGAAAGTATCAAAGAATAGCCTGAAATGGGTGGTAATAAACACGGACACATACTCACATTAATAAGGAACACAAGTTGTCTATCATGCTGGTACTGTCAAAACTACGAAAAACAACACCTAGTATAAGCTTTCTAAGACTACCAAGCATATTTTTTTTTTTTTTTTTTTTTTTTTTTTTTTTTTTCATTTTAGGTGATCCGAATCAAAAAGCTTAATTTCCTCCTGCGTCATTTACAGCCAGAAATGAAATGAGCAACATGCACCCTTTTTATGTTGTGAACAATGTCCTCATATTGAAAGAAGAGTGGCATTAACTATTTTATTAGTGTAAAAAGGTCACATTAAGATACAGCCACAGCAACCATCGTTTCGAGTATCTGACATTTCAAAAGCTTCTCTTTGACTGCCTTTTGATCTACCTTCTTGTTCTTTATTCATACGACGGATTTCTCGAACAACTTCATAAAAGGATTCGTCAACACGTATGCGTTGTTTTGCAGAAGTTTCACTAAAGGGACATCCGAAGCTTTTAGCTAGTTCTTTGCCTTCTTGAGTAGAAACTTGCCGATCAGCTTCTAGGTCACATTTATTTCCAACTAACACAATAGGGAAAGAGTCTCGATCCTTTACACGTCTAATTTGTTGATAGAAGGTATTTACTTCTTCAAATGATAGTCGAGAAGTAATCGAATAGACCAAGACAAAGCCTTCTCCGTTTCTCATATATTGTTCTCGCATGGCACTAAAGATAAAGTTCATGCATTTTTGCCTCATTATTTTGCAAAACTTTACCTGTATTCCTCTTGTCCTGCAGTATCTAATACATCTAATAACGCAGTCTCATCATCAATAACACATTGTTTACGGTATGAATCTAAATGATTAACAACTAAATAACAAATATTTATACAGTCATATTGCACTGCTCACCCTCGATAGTCGGATCGTATTCATCTACAAAGTGCGACTGTATAAACTGTATAGTTAAAGCGGATTTACCGACACCTGTTTAAGATGTTGTTATTGATTTTATGCATGCATATTTATTATTATAGAGACTTTACCACCACCACCGACAATAACAATTTTGTACCTGAAAAAAAAAAAAAAAAAAGTTAAACAAAATCAAATCTAGAATTTTAATATTTTTATACTCTCTAAGAAATGAAGCTTTTGACATTAAAAAAAAAACAGAAAGGAAAAGAAAAAAAAAAAAATAAAAAATAAAAAAAAATCACTTTAGGAGTATAAAAAAATGGTCCGTAATTCACTGCATGAACAAAGTTTCCCTTGCAGCTTTTTCATAAAAGTTTCCCGACACTTATAAATGTATTTTGACACTGAACTTCTAATCAAAACAAGACAACATAGAGGCTTTTTTTGTCAAAATAAGTAAAAATCTTTGTGTTTCTGGCAATTGCCCAAAGCTTTGTTTGCTTTTTTTTTTATCCTGGACCAATACGCTTTGAACTCAACCAAGTGCAGACAATATCTCTTTTGTTACACGTTGATACCCTCACAATCATGTTAAAAACATACATGCAAACTCAACCAGATCATATAACAAACTGTTTTAAAAAAAGTAATTTTTTTTACAATGTTTCTTTCTTCAAAATTAAACAAATTTAGAAAAGATCGGCATTGGCAGGGAACTCGAAGACGACGTCCTTACCAGTAAGCTTCTTGTAAACAGCAGAGAAAGTATCGATCTTGTATTCAAGAGAGGTGGCATCCTTAGCATCAAGGAAGCTATACATATACAATTTAGATTCTCAACCTAGCAACACCGCTATTTTTTTTTTAAAAAAATACTTACACTTTGAGGGTCTTGGAACCATCAACCTTTTGACGGAGTCTCTTACCAACAATTTCAGTAGGGAAAACCATATCGTCCAAGATAGCATCGTGAACAGCAGTTAAAGTACGAGATCTGGGACGAGGTTGCTTACCTTGGTTACGACGACCAGGGACAGCCAAGATACGACGTTGAGCAACAATGACAACGTGACGATCAGAGAACTTCTTTTCAAGTTCACGAGTGAGCCTAAGTTATTCAATTCATTAATATCCACATGCTGTCATTTAACGGTGTTTCTTTTCTTACTTTTGTTGAACCTTGTGGAAAGCCTTGAGCATGGGGACGGGAACGAAGAGGACAAGAGCCTTCTTACCGGCACCGAGTTCAACCTGTAATTCATACGTCAGTTATGTCTCTCAATTAGTCTTTTTTTTTTTTTTTTTTTTTTTTTTTGCTTATAATTACCTCCTTGGCAGAAGAGATAGCAAGAGGGCGAAGTTCAGGGATGCTGGTTTCTAAATCAACAAGAGCTTGAGCAACAATGAGTTCAGTTTCGTCAGCAGTGGCACCATTGGCCTTTTGAATTTTGTGAGAAGCCATTGTCGTCTGTCAAAAAAAAAAAAAAAAAAAAAGAAAAGTTCAGTAAGTTTATTCATCCATCCATCCATCGTTATTTATATATAGAGAAATATATATATAAATTAGCATTTTATGGTTTGTTTATGCACATACGTTTAAAGGACCCGGAAAAGAGAAAGTTACAGTTCGATTGCTTTGTTTCCCTTTAATTGACCTTTCATATTCACGCCCATAACCAAAAAAAAAAAAGGAGCGGAATTTAAAAAACAGTTGCTTCAATATTTTGACATTTTCAAGTAACACCTTTTTCTTAAGCCCTCCTCAAAGCTGTTTCCATGACATTTTGAACTCTTCAGCTCATTAATTCGACTGACAGTTCAAAGAAAATTACTCTCCCAGAAAAGAGGCAGAAGCTGTACGGGTATTAATATGTTAAATCGAGCTCTTTATATTTACAATGATATTGACACAAACAATACTGTATCTATTTCATTCACAACAAATATATAGCCAATTGAACCTACGCCCTTAATCTTAATGATTCAAACCTGCAATACAAAAGTAAAAAAAATCATAGTTCGAAGAATTAGCGCGGACCGGACATTTAAGTGGTTCGGTAATACATTGGCAAGGAAAGATGGGCTAGCAATAAAATGGGTAAACTAGCAATTGATGAACTGTCTTTCCCATTTGACGAGTCATGAAGGTGTGTAAAAAGAAAGCTTAAAAGTGGAAAATGATGAATTGGATAAAGGATGGGTTCATCATTGCATTGATGTATTCATACGACTTGTCTTTTCCAACTTTTTTTTTTCTGGTTGATTGTCGATTGTATAATTAAACTTTTTTTTTTTTTCCCCGTAAATTGTAGTTGAATATCGCCAATCCAGCCACTGGCTGCCAAAAGTTGATTGAAATTGAAGACGAACGTCGTCTGTAAGTATTATTTTACTTATAGATTTCCCTAAAATGCGTATTTGCCTGTTGACTTGGACTATATTACGAGAATGGAATATAAGCAGTATGATTGACAGCGCCTTAATGCAAAATGTTTTAAATTTGGAGATTTTTAAATAGAAACATGTCAACAGCAAATGACACACTTTTGGGGGGGTGGAATCAGTTTGATGTTTATAATTTACTAAAATGTCTGATTATTTTATAGCCGTGGTTTCTATGATAAGCGTATGGCTCAAGAAGTCTCTGGTGATGCCCTCGGTGATGAATTCAAGGGTTACATCTTCCGTATCACCGGTGGTAACGACAAGCAAGGTTTCCCCATGAAGCAAGGTGTTCTCTTGCCTCACCGTGTTCGTCTCTTGATGTCCAAGGGTCACTCTTGTTACCGTCCCCGTCGTACTGGTGAACGTAAGAGAAAGTCCGTCCGTGGTTGTATCGTTGGCTCTGATCTCTCTGTTCTCTCTCTTGTTGTTGTCAAGCAAGGTGAACAAGACATTCCCGGTTTGACCGATACCACTGTCCCTAAGCGTCTCGGCCCCAAGCGTGCCTCCAAGATCAGAAAGTTCTTCGTAAGTAGATAAAATTTAGAAAGGGATCACGGAAAGTTGATTTTTTTTTTTTTTTTAGAACTTGTCCAAAGAAGATGATGTTCGCAAGTACGTTATCCGTCGTGAAGTCCAACCTAAGGCTGAAGGTAAGAAGGCTTACACCAAGGCTCCCAAGATCCAACGTCTCGTCACTCCCCTTACTCTCCAACGTAAGAGACATAGACAAGCTCTTAAGCGCAGAAGAGCTGAAGCTTCTCGTGAAGCCGAAGCTGAATACAAGCAATTGCTTGCTAAGCGTGTCAAGGAATCCAAGCAAGAAAAGATCGAACGTCGTCGTACTTCTTCTATGCAAAAGTCTGCCTCTGCTTAAATTCAATAAGCTGACTTTTTTTTTATTTTGTTTTTCAATCAACTTTTGAAAATAAATGAAAAAGTTATTCACCAAATTATAATAATATTCACTTTATGACTTGAAATTTATTCATGTAATGATACAATGGTAAACCCTCTGTGTTTCTCTAGTGTGCTTACCACGAGTGATCGCCTAGACTTGTTTATATACTTTGTCATTACAAGGCTTATTATAGTCAAGTGTTGGATTTATTTCAAAATATAAAAAAGTGATTTATATACACATAAGAATTATTGATAGCATTTTCTGATACGTCTGTACCCGTGTGAAAGGCCGTATGCAGTGTTAATAACAGGAATTGATTCAAGCTTTTGAATAACAGGTTCTAAAATAGTTTGACATGATTTCTTTAAGCGGCTGATAACTAAAGGCGATGTCTGGAATAATGATTGCTGAAGCAATACAGTTTCGTTAGCAAAACGTTCACATGGACTAAAGGTAGTGGTGGTGTAGATAGAATCAGTATCCAGGTAGAACTCCAAATGACGCCAGAGAATAAACAATGCATTATCAATAGTAAACACCAGGTCACGTATTTCCTTTTGCTTCGATTTGGTACGTAAATCAATCTCTGAAGTCAACACTTGTGATTGCTGTGAAGGATTTAAACTATCGTATTCAATGCCAAGGTTCTTGGGGATAGCATTATTTGCAATTTCAAGAATCTCCTCATATTTTAATGAGCTTACATCTTCTTTCTGTGCTAATAATGCATGATACTCTGCCGCAAGCGTATTTAAGCGTTTACCTGTGAAAGAGATACAAGCAACGAGATTGGTCAAAGAGGGAATCATATTGGCGCCTAAGGGTAACGCAAGTTATTAATGTGTTGGCTAATATATCAGTTTACTTACCTTTGCGTAAATTATTAGAGACGGTATTCTTGAAAGGATCCAACGTATTAGCGAAAATTGGAGTGAAAGTTTTTGAGCCTAAAAAAGTAAAATTTGAGTTGGATGCACTTTCATAGGAAAAATGAAAGTTTTACCCCTGAACGTGGATGACTGAGCATAACCAAGCAAGTAACTTCTAATTTCGCTAATGTGTTTATCGGCTTTCTGTACTAGAACATTCGTCGATTCATGATTATTTACAATTTCTAAAAAAAAACGATAAGCCTATGTAAACATTTAGTAGAGGGGTTGTAAGGTACCTGGTGCTTTTTCATTTGACCATTCAATCTCCACTTTACAAGTAGGTTTAACTTTGGTAGCTTGATCTGTTAACAAACAATACTTTGGAATAAGGCCCATAATTGTTGAGTCAATTGTAGCAAGTCCACGCTTATCCAAATCCATGAAATAGTCTTTTCTACAACTCAACTGGTATATTAAAGAAGTAATCAGTTGAAGAGCATATAGCGAAGAGAGTGTAATTTCTTTTTCATCATCTTGAAGTATGTGTAAAATAATATCTTGCTTTACAACCCAATGCTCAAAACGACGCATTTCATCACCTTGCACTTCACTTAAGCTTTTCAGCATAACATTTACCAATTCAAGAATTGGTGTTATCAATTGATTATGGCGTTCTGTTGCGTTAGGGTTATCTATAGTTTATATTAGCAAACAATTTTCACAACACTCCTTTCAAATATTACCTTTCAATATAGAACTGTCAATTTTTGTATTAATAAATTGGCAGTGGGCAAACTTTTCAAGAATTCCATTGTTCAACAAAAGTACAGCACCTTCGCGTTTGAGAGCAATACGAACAAAGAAGGATATTTTGGCAACATGCACATTCAAGGGAACGGGAGAAGCTACAGAAAGAGTTAATATACATATGGTCTAAATATTTGTATGCCACTTACCATCACGAATATTGATTATATTTGAAAGCTCAGAATCAGAACGCTTAATCAAATCAATAGACGATTTTATAAAGTTGTTCTTTAGGAGATACTTAAGGATGACGGAGCTGTTGTTTTTTTCGATCAATGTGTAAAGTGCCTCTAAAGCTGCAAATGCCGATGTTTGATGTACACTTACATCTTGAAGTGCATCTCTGCAGATAATGTTCAAAAGACTGTTGCTCCTTTCACTCGTGATAAGTTCGATAGTTTGGCATCGGATGCTGTTAGTTAATGCATCAGTATCGTTACCCTTGTTGGTATTGGGCATAATGTATTGCAATAAGTTGACCAGTGCAGAATACATGGTGCTTCGCATATCCACAGTTGACTTTTCCTTAACAATGCACTTGATGATTAAACCAAATACAGCACGAAGTTTGTCCGCTGGTAGACCAGAGTAAGTTTCTTCCGTATCAACAGGTGTAACTTGCAAGATCATTTGGCGGTGTTTGTCTTCTCTCAATCGAGTCAAAAGGCTTAAAACAACATCGCTTAACCCCTTAAGGATATTGATATGAAGTCCAGTATCGCCCTCTAACTTTGGTAATAGCATTGAAAGAAGGTCATAAATGATACGCTCGCGCGCTTCAAAGGAGAAGAAATCGAAGCAATCAGAGATGGTCACTTGGACAACCTGTTTCCAGGCACGAAGAGAATGCAGACGACTATAAGAGATTACGCGGTGACGGTTATCAGCCATATAATGTTTCAAAATAGCACCCATTTCTATTTCAATAGCATTGCGTTCCACATCCGATACACTGGATTGGCTAGCAGACGAAGTTTGATATTGACGAAGAAGTTTGTAGATTGTGCGGATATCATAAAGTTCATAGCCGTCCTTTTGAATCATATGTCGTTTTGCATCAAAGTCTTTAAAGTAAGTCAATGTTGGAGCAGGACCACTATTATCGTCAAACTGATCGATCCAAATAAAGTCCAAAGAGTTGATAATGTCTAGCATGTTCCAAAGAGGTTGTTGGTAAGCATTGTTATCTAAATAGAAATTCTCCAGCTTTTCAGCGAGTGTATCTGATGACTCTACCACACCAAACAACCATCGAAGAAGATGAGCAGAAGTGGACTTTTGTGATTTGGAGGCGTTTTGATGTAATTCCAGAGCAATCAACTTCATCAGCCAAGCACGTTGATTTAACACACTTACTAAAGTAAAGTAATCAGTGGGGATACGTGTTCCATCAGCACACACCATGACGCCAGAAAAGAGGGGTTGGGTAACTCTTAAGCATCGCTCCAATCGACAAGTGATCAACTTGAATTGGTCAAGAAGGAAATCACCACTATTGCGAAGATAGAACAAAGTAGCAGTCGATGTTGATTCACGGATACATAGCTTATAGAGTAGCTGGTAGCACTTTTCTGCCAAAATAGGACGGCTCACTACAAGTGGCAAATCTTGATCGTCAATCCCTCCACTACCATCCAAACCAGCGCCCTTTTGAATCAAGGATAGGACCGACATCAAACAGGCCATTTTTGACCTATCATCGGTTGGTATAGATTTGCTTTGTGTACCGTTAGCTTGAAGATCTTTCACATCGTAACCCAATAAGAATTCTGCAACTGTCGGAGACATGGATGGTTTTTCTAAATTCTTGAGCATCATGTCCATAATAGCAATTCTTACTGACGACGAAAACGAGAGCGTTTCTTGCGTATCGTATTTGTACACATTACTGAGGGTTTTTTCAGCGAGCCAGAAAGGTATAACATTAATATCATATTCGTAATCATCGTAGGTAACAAAAACTCCACTGTCAATATCGAGTCTTTCGCCTGCACCTAAAATGATTTCGTCGGATTCAGGAGCAGATGCTAAAATACCAGCTAGTTTGGATCCAATACCGCCCATAGGGATAGTTACATGAGCCGGGAATTGAATATCAACGTTTGTATCTTCAGGTTCAGATGCAAGGTGTTCCAAAACAGCAGTACTAAGTCGACACACTGAGTCATAATCGTCGCAGTTTATCATTTGTGCAATCTGGACAATGACTTCAGTATCGTAGAGCATCAATTGACCAATAGACTGAAGATAAGGAGGAGGCAATGGGAAGCTGTATTGACCCAATTTAAATTGACCGGCGGGTAATTTTGAGTACAAAGCTTGTAACTGAGGTATAAACACATTCACAAACGAGTTCTGTAACTTGGAGGTGCTATGGAAGATACGTAAGCAGCGGACAACAGACTTGCGGAAGAACCCATGGCCATCGTTTTTGACCTTTGAGTTAGAAGAGAACGCGGATACACCCTTCTCAGCAATCTTAAACAACTCGAGGACAAGAGGGCCACCAGAAAGAATACGAATAAGCACATCGTAGCCGGGATGCGTGATACAAGCTAATACAGCCTGTTGTAGTTCGTTTGTTCGACTGGCGCCTGTAGACTGGTTTCCAGTAATTGCTTCAGAGAAATTGACAATAAGGTCAGGTTGGTTCTTAATAGACCACTTGATATGGTCACAGATTGGTTGTAAGTTGAAAGACGAGATACTGTTTTCAAGGACACTAAGACAGGCATCAATCAGTTGCCATTTAGCATTAGGGTTGATAAATTGTAAGTTTTTGACGTTCATAAGAATATGATCAATCACAATAGACATGTAGGGAGCTGTACCAGGAGAGCGATTGTTGTTGCTTCCTAAACAGTAAGGAATAGAAGAGGTTGCTGGTGCAAATCCAGATACAAGCTCATCCCTTTTACTGGTTGTATGGATTAAATTAGCAAAAAACTTGACAAAGGCGATTGTTTCTGTATATAATCGAGTGTTTTTTTCGTATTCAAATTGCTTGAGAAAACCTGGTTGTTCAGGCAACACATAAGTAGGTTGTTTAGGTTTTCTAGGAGTAGTATCTGATTTGTTTACAAAGTTGTGTACATTCCATTGCTCAGAGGGTCCAAGTTGGTTGTTACTATTAAAAAGTGTGTTGGAATATGAAGCAGGCTGTGCAGGAATAGGCTCTTTGTCAGGAACAGGAACCATGACCTTTTCAGGAATAACCATGCTTGAAAACTCCAAAGTATTCCAAACTTCTAAAGAAATCTTTTCGCCTACATGATTAATACCTCCTCCCCAGTTTGAACAAAATGCTGCTAAAAGGTCGTAAAGCGCGGCACGTAATCGAGTGGAAGTAGGACAACTGATCATATTTACAATGGATTCATGAGTCTTGAGAACAGGGTCAGACCAAATAGCCATACGAGCATCGCTTGAATATTGAACGACTTGTTGACAGAGATAGAGGAATTTACAAAGAGACTCTTCTTCACTTCCAGCTAACACGGCAGATTCTTCAGCAACAGTTTTTGCTGCATATTGTCCTGCATAAAATTGAAGAGCAGAAAAGAGCTTTCCCCAAGAAAATAAATGACTGGCAAAAATATCCGATGCAGAAATACCAATTTTTAGCACGTCGTGAGCGAGTGGGGCACATAATTCACCAGTAGATATAGCGCCCAAGAAATCAAACGTGGCAGCGAGGTATCGAGGGAATTTGAAGTCCAAGAGCCATGCAACAAAAGTAGACAACACGCCACGTTGATCCCAAAACGCTAGTCCAGCATTTAACCGGTCTCTATAGATACTTGCAAGTAATGTCAAAAATTGTGGTAAGCTCTGCTGGTTATCTTCGTCTGTATTTTGAGATAGTTCTTCCATTGACAGCTTCTTGAGATTGCTAAAGACATCAGACATATTAAAAATAAAAGACTTTGTCAAACTTTCCAATTCGTAAACAACATATTTCTGGAAATCGACTGCTATTTCTGCATTGAATTTCGTATAGTCATTTGGGTCAACGATTAAACCATCAATCATCATAGCTGAATCATCCACGTCCACTTCCACTATCTTTTTCTGTTCTGCACCAACTATGTCGTTCTTTTTAAAGTACAATAAAAATTGACTCATAAAATCAAAGGTGTTTGAATCGATAGCGGTTTCCACAAATTTTGTTCTCGCTTCTCTCTTCAAAGGCAAATTGGGTTCCACTAAGGGATCCATTTTACTAATTTCTGCAAGGAATAAAGCCCATTGTATTTGCGTTGATTCCTTTAATGTGCTGATCTTCCAGCCTTTAGTGGTAATTTGGTCATGAATCTTTTTAATAACAGTTGTGTTCTTGGTAAAATTAAAGCTGGATGGTGCTCTGAATATCGTGGTTGGGGATGCAAAGACTGCTAACACAGTAATTACAATGTATGGACAGATAGCATCGGAGAGTCGAGAGGACTGAATCAAGATGATGAGTGACAAAATATCATCTTCAGCAAGCCAGCATAATGATGCAAAGTGATATAATAGTTGAACTAAAGAAATACGTTCTTCTGTCAATTTCTCGATTCTAAAAGCACTTGTTGTGGGAGCAAATTTAACTTCGTTTGCAGCAGCTTGTGGTTGTTGTTGTTGTTGCTGCTGCAAATTTTGACCAAAACCAAAGGTGTTTGATTGAGGCTGTGGCTGCTGTGACTGAGGATTTGCTGCAGTAGCTGATGATGCATTTTCATTTTTTGTGATAGAGTTGACGGACTTTGCTAAAACGTCTAGTGTTTTCAGGATTTTAGATATGAATGTGCCTGTTGAGCATTTTTCTTCGGCGAGTTCTGCAACAAACTGAACGAACACGGATCTTATAGCTTCCTCTAAAGATTGATCTCTTGCGCTTTCAAGAATAACGCTTAATACAGTCAACACATAGCCTCTCTCCTCTTGAAATAATAAAATAGCTGCGTCTAAAGGAGCCAAATTGACAACAGGTCCTCGACTGATACCACATAATAAATATCTAGAAGCTTCGTATTCGTCCATTTCTAGTTGATCAGATAAAAATATCACTTGTTTGTTGAAGTCCTCATTGATTCGATATTCTTTGCCATTAATAACAGTTTTACCTAAAAGGAAAGCAAGGCGTTAATACAAAGTGTAAATGAACTGTTCTTTTTTCTTCCTCACCAGACTGAATGGTTTTGCGATGCTCCGCGTTCTTTGGTGGAATGTCTAAAAGCTTTACAAATATATCTCTACTTTCTTGAAGGTCGTCCCGTAGGTGAGAAATAGAAGCTGGAGAGAAATAGTTCCTTTCTTCACAAATTTGATTAAGCAAAGTACGTAACTTTGTTGTTATTGAAGTCATTTTTAAACTAATTAATGTTCACTTGACTAATTCCAGATGAGTATATTGTAATTGAGGGAATTGGTGAAGTTTTAATTAAACGTGATTAAGAAAGGGCCACTAGTGACAAGTGAGGAATATCAAAAATTTTGCTTTAACGCGATTCTCAAATTTTCTCTGTGACTGACGTCGTATGAAGAGAATAACTTTAACCAGCACTAACTTTTCACAGTCACATTAGAGTTCTAAAGAAAAATTGAAAAAAAAAAGACTTACTTATTCCTTAGTTGCTTCGCAACTGGCTATTCTCCTCTTCTTTGCAGAAGGGAGATGCTGCAGTTTTAAATTGTTCAGTGTTGAATTGACTGATTTTATAAGGTGAGAAATGAGGGATTGGCATTCCAAGTAAGACCGAAGAAAGACCAGAGAAACCAATAGCTAAAGATGACAGAGCATCTCGGGATTTTAAAGCCCTTCCATGTTTGAATGAGACACACTTTGGGCTCACGCACTTAAAGCTCCCTTTGGTATATGATTTTAACAGCCTTCCGCCTTTTCGTTCTACTCGAAATGGATGTTCCAATTGTTCAAAGCAGTAGAGGCAAGTTTGTGAGGTCCTATGCTCATTAGTGAGGCAAACATTTCCCCGTTTACTACGCATATCCTCCAACCATTTTCCTCCATATCTTCTATGCCCTCTTATCCTACTTCCAACAATAGTGCCTCTGTCTCCAACGAATTGTACAACTCTGTGCCAATCTATGAAGCCACAAAATTCTGTTGAGCTCCCAAAAATACATAGAAGGTAAGTTTTATATGTGTACTGTAATCCTACCTTTTCCGGACACTATACTTCTTCTTTCACTGTCTACCAACGAATCTAGGAACCTCTTCTTCTGTATTTCCTCTGATCTGAGAATATTTGACCGCTTTTTAGAAGAATAAAACAGCTGTAACTGTTCTGAATGCAAATTATGGAGATCAAACAAATTCTTATACTGCGATAAAGTGTTGTTCTTGGTAGTAACAGGCGATTCAGATAGCTTTTTTTCAATTTTGGTTACTTCCTTTCCTTCTTTGGTTATTCTTTTTTCCCTCTCCAACTTCTTTCTAACCTTACGGTGAGAGCAGCCAACATCGATATCTGCAGAGTTAATCACCAGTGTTTTTTTAGGCAAGTTGAGATATTCATATCCATCTTCAATATTCACCTCTGCTTCTTGTAATACTTGATAACGATTGTACAAATTCAAGTAAAACTTGTAGCGATTTAAGTCAAAGACGGTGGTTGCTGACATGTTAATTATGCCGTTATCTGTACCCGAGAAGATAAAACCTTTTTCAGGGTTTAACAAACTGCATTGTTCAGCCTTGAAAACACCTCGAGTGGCACTTGTAAGTAAGATGGATGGTTGGTCTTCAGAGACATCTTTTCCTTTCTTGGATATCTGATCTTTATAGCGCAAGGCCATTCTCTTGTAGTATAGATCTTGATTAAGTGAAGCTTTGGTAGACTTGCACTTTTGAATTTCAAGATATGCTTTGTATTTTTGATCCTTGGCTATTTTCAGTTTGGCTTTAAGCTCGCTGTCGTTTTTGGCCCTAATCATATAAGTCTTTATTTGTTTTAGTTATCTCGCTTGTCAGCTCAGCCACTTTGTCAGACTTGTACAAGTCTCGTAACGTATCTTTCGATTTCTTGACTTTGTCTTGCAAAGCAGTAATTTTCTTTTTCAGCTCAGAGGAGTCATTCTTACTCTCTTCTATAATTACTGGATGATTTAAGATACGCGAAAAATATGTATCTGGTTTCTCTGCTGGAACTTCATTAGCTTTGTAGACAGTCTTTGACCCTAGTACTTTGCAAGCTTTCATTCCGGGTAACACTCTGATATTTTGTGCGAAAGTGAGTTTGTATGACTTGCAAGCTTGATTGATTTGTGCCATATCAAAGATGGAGCAGAAAACGGCATCCTTGTTTGATCTGGCATACTCAATAGAGTCAATTTTCTTGTTGTTAAAGTCTGCTATACTAAGAGGATTTGGGTCTGATGTAAGCATTTGGTACAGCGACGGCGCACTAATATCT